>JAIPRL010011068.1:0-14225 GCA_025469235.1 Pemphigus obesinymphae
TATTTTAGTCGTCCATAGATAGTGCCTATACGGGCTATACTCTATGGTATGAACGGCTTTATTGTAGACGGTTTTACGTTAAATGCTAATGGATATATTTCAATGGACTTCCTAGGAATATTTATTTTAAAGAATTCTGAATAAAAACGTGTATAATATTATATTATTAGTCATAAATTATAACTTATTAGATTATTACTTTATTATCTACGTATATTAGGTAGGTACCTTTTATAAAAGATTTTTATTTCCAATATAATAATAGTATTAAAATGATAAATTAAATAAATGTATACAAATATTTTAGTTAGAAACCCATTTATATTTTTTAGTTAATTTTATCTAGTGTAAATTTAGTTTCCAATGGGGGGGGGGTTGAACCCCCCAAACCCCCCTTACCTACGCCCTTGAATGTACTGATGTAATGCAAAAAGAATCAAAATACGAAAATAATAAAAATTTCAAAATAAATAGTGTATTTTTTCAACGTAAAGTTTTGAAAAAAATTTTAAAAAATTATACAACTATATAACATAACATACTATATGACGGTTCGCAATATAGTTATTGCTTACATTTTCATTAGGATACGATCACTATACCTACTGCGCTGTTTATACTTTTTCTAACTTAAAATTTTTAAACTATTTCAACAGAAGTTTTTAAAAATTTACGGTTTTTTTTATCATATTTATATTTTTAGTTAAAGTTTTTAAATTTTAAATGGTTAATGTAAGCGATTTAAAAACCAGAAACATACAGATAAAAATTAAATTATTTTAGATAACAAATTCTCGTCGTTTTTGCAGTAGTGCGGAAAGGAGATTTTGATAATGACCGAAATGAATTTTAATAAACTTTACAATTACACTGCAGTGTGGCTATGTCGTGGAAATCACGTATCCTAGAATATCTTTATGTCCAAAAATGTTTATATCTTTGAATTTTGAAAATTAATTTTAAAACGTTGATACACACAATAGACAATTTTTAAAAAGAAACTTTAAGTTAAATTGAATTCCAACAATTTAAAAATAGTTTAATATATTTTTAAAGTAATTTAAAAATAGTTATGTGTCGATACCTTTTTAATTGTTATGTACCTAATCGCAATATTATAAAAAAAAATCATGTATTACACGAACATAAAACACCAAGGCTACAATTAAAAACACCAAACTACATATAGAAGAAAACCTAATCTATAAAACTTGGTGATTTTATTTTTTTCATAACTCAAAAATCATGAAATCATACAAATTTGACAGTTAATTACTTAATTTAAAATAACTTTATAAAAAAAAAATTAAAACACTACATCACCTTTTACATTGTCCTTTGTGTCATATAAAAATTTGGCTATTTAATTTTGATTGTAGCCCCGATGTTTTATGTTCCCGTAAAGCGTGTTTTCAGTTTCTCATTTCGGGCTTGTGGCGTCCTTTTAAAAGAAAATTTGCTTTGTGGAATATTGTGGAAAGGATTTCGGAAAGATTTCGAAACACCGTTTGTTTTTCGAGGATTTCATCCGACTCTGATTACATAATAACAATTATACATTGGTCGACGTGAATAGGTCGACCTAGTGGAAAAAAAAAAAAATACTTAATCGTTTGTTTATATACTTGTTATCCGATAAGACGCGATGATACGAAGCGCACACACACACACACACATACGTACAAGAGAGAATTTGTAAACGTATAATTAACATCTACTCACGACGCCCTCTTTACGGCTGTGAAATGTTTAATGAATTCGCTTAACCGCGTACATAACAGTATCTTTCGGTTGGTTGTACTTATATATTATAAATTATAATAATGTAACGCAATTCCCGTGTAATTTATTATTGTAACAAATATATTAATAAATTAATTAACTATATCATATATAATAGGGTACCTATACCTATAATTTGCCGCCGTGTTGGGCGTGATTTAAAAAGCATTTGAATTTTTTAAATAATTTTCTCGAGGATTTCGTCCAACTCCCGCAGATTAAATATTATACAATATTATATATATATACTTACCAATTGAGGATCAGAGCGTAATGGAAGCAAGTCTTATTTTACTTATTACTAGGGCCCGGATTTCAATACAAAGTGCATTTTTTGCAGGGGTTCTCTAAAAAAATGCATTCCAAGTGCATAATTTAATAACGAATTTAAAATTTAAACTTTTAATTTGCATTTTTCACTGTTTTTCCTTTTTTAAAGAGATTTTTAGGATTTTTCGGTAATTTTATTAATTTTTAGTAAGTACCTACATATTTATACATTATATGAGTTTTTAATGTAAAATTATCCAATTCAAAATAAATATGAAATTCGTTTTCATAATATTTTCTATGCCAATTATCAACGGTTTTATTTATGATTCCGATAAAGTTTTTATGTATCTACATGTCAATATGTAGATAATTGTTTTAATGAAACAATAAATTCTATCCGAAAATACATTGAAAATAAAAAAATATAACGTATAATTTAACATAATCTTATTTATATATTTTGGTATGTTTAGAATGAATACAGTCCCAAGAGCTGTGATGATGTTATTCACCGGTCAAAACCTGCATTGACAAAATGCTTATTTAAAGTTTCTAGTCATATTTTTATTAATTTAAAATGTTTAAACTTCCTTTAATATTTATATATGTATTTAATTAATTTTTTGTAAATAATAAAAAAAAAATGGGTCTTTTTTAAGTCATTATTTTGGTTAAAAGACTATTTTTTGGGGCATTTTTAGCTATTTTTAGAGTATTTTTTGGTCGTTTTTAAAGCATCTAAATCCGGGCCCTATTTATTACTAACAAATAGAACCCCCCCTCGTTCAGACCTTGTACATCCGTCATATTGATACTTACCTATTAAAATGTCTTAAAAGATTTTCAGACTTTGGAATGAACGAGTTTAATTGCAATTTTATCCAAATTAATTAAGTTCAAAATACACGAACGATACATAAGTTTAATTCAATTATATTTATTTAAGTTAACTTTTTTATTTTTTTTTACTATATAAATATCTAATAATTCATATTTTTAATGAACTTTAATTTAGCCATCCGTTTTGCTACACAATGTACAATAATAATATTATTGTATAGAAAATGTATTGTTAAAGTATATTACAAATATCAAAATTGAATTTTTTAAATTATTTTCAGACGGTATTATATAATATAGCTGCAATTAAATTATTAAGAGGACGCTATACCAACCATTTTTAATGGTTCTGTGTTGGCAATTTTTAAGAAGTTTTTTGTATAATGAAAATTTAACAATCAAAAAATGTTAAAATACTTTTTATCGTTGTGTAATCACGACATTTGTTCAAAAACTACTTGTAACTATATAAACTCAATTTGATCGAAAATAAAAGATAAATAATTACACTAAATAAAAGACGATAATTTAAACTATAAGACTGAGCATAGAGTTTTTGTTCGATAAGTATAAGTATAACATAACAATTTGTGATTAAAAAACGTCAAGATTTACAAAAAATTGAAAAAATTATTTTAACTAAAAAACTCATTCTATGTCCGTATACAGTCAATATTCTCGCCAATCATATTCTGTTTAAATATTCAACATACGATAACTATGAGAGAAGTTGTACTTCAAAAGCGAGAACGTAGTGTTTTAATGCCGTTAAAACTCCGGGTAAAGCGTCCTCTTAAACGACATCTTCTATATAGGCTAATTAATAATAATAATAATAATTATTTAGTAATTATTTTATTATTATATATAATATTATTTTAGTAATTAGTTAAGTCAATAAAAAGGTTATTGATAAATGAACGATATTATTAATTTAAGTACGTTTGCTATTATAGTGGTTAATGTAATATTGAACGAAACAAGTAGGTACCTATTCATCGTATATCTGGAAAATATAATATACACTAATGTCTAATTCATATAATATGTACTTTAATTAAATTAAATTTTGATTCTACTGGTTAATATTTAAAATGATGTTTCCATGGTCTGAGAATTTTAGAACAAAGACATGATTCCTATATATACATATATATATACATATATACTACTATATATACATACACCGCCTCGTTATATTATTATTTTATCTGGATCTCACAAATATGCCTATAGGCACAATATTACCACAATAATGGTCACTATATAATTTATGGTTACTGCCGGTTAAGTTATTAAAATATTATATAATATATAATATAATAATATATTTACTGTATATTTTAAAATGTTTCAGTATTAGGTATATTTGTGTAATTTGTTTTACATTTTTTTAAAATTTTTTTTTTACTGAAACATTTTTACACCATTCACTTGATATTTTATTATAAAATTGGTCTCAACACAGTATTTAATATACAATTAAAAATGTAATACTATTTACTAGGTAAATTTGAAATTTAACAAATTTTTATACACTCTACATGCATACAGTAATTAGGTTTATCCCGTGTATTTTGTACGATTATTTCGTGAAACCAAATATTTAATTTATCATCCTAAAAAATCGTCTTTTCTAATCGAGTACATATAATTTTACCAATATTGTATAATATTAATAATACCTACTGTACTTACTATATTTTGAACAATTCAAATTTATTGTGGTACTTGGAATTTTTTATTTTTTATTTGAAATGTACTACTTAGTGTTTACTATTTTATGAACATGCAGGTAATATTCCTTTGGGTTCTATTTAAATTTTATTTTCTTGTTAACGAAATTATAGAATCTTTTTCCCTCGGGAAATTATAATAATGATAATATAACTATATAATCCGGCTGATTATGACAGTATTTATAAAAAAAAAAAATCAAACGGGGGATCGTGTGAAAAGTTAACATAAATGAAGTCAATGATATTTCTTTAACTTTTATAATATACCTACTCAACATTTTAATTAACGTAAACCACAAAATGTGGACACTGTCGATGATGTCTAATAAATTTAATTTTAATAAGTTAAAAATAAAGCATTAACTTGCCGGTTTTGTTCGTTTACACATACGAATATAATTTATTTGGTATTTTGATTTACAATACCTAATATTATTTAAATTTTTTACAAATGTAAAAAACCAACCTAACCTATATTAATTCTGTGGGCTATCGATTAACGGATTTTCCACTGTAAAATATACCCAGGTGTATTGTAATGGTCGTGTTTGGTATATATTATAAACGTGTATAATAATTGACTATTCGTGTTCTTTCGATGGTACAATAATATTATAATGGACACAGATAAATGTTCCATTGTATACGTGTATTATTGTTTGTGGGTACGTTCCATATAGTTCGCATCGTAGTCAAGGTCTCGTCGACTCCTTAATGATCGTATAATAATTGATTTTCTCTGGCCCAGTAATACCTACACGCCACTAATATACCTACACGATATTTTTACGTAAAACAATGTTTATGTATGCCAAAATCGTAAATCACATGCAAAGAATCTGGGGTTGAAAACGTTTGCAAAAAAATAAACAAAACGTTAAAAAATGGGTAAAATTTCAATCGAAAATTAAAATGTATAATATTTACTCGTTTTCAGTGGCGTATTTACGGGGAGTAGGGGGAGTCCCGGGTTCTGATGTCCCCCAGAAGCAAAATAAACAACCATCAAAATGTATCATTTCTTTTTAGGACCCTTTTAGGCTTTTACGAGTAAACTATTAATTATTGTCACCCGTCGGTAAATTGCAGTGCCGAAACAATAAATTTTGTTTTTTTATCTGAATTATAACGGCTAATGATATGCATGCCCCCCCCTCCAATAAAAATTGAAAATACGCCACTGCTCGTTTGAATACTATAGGTATGGGGAAAAGTTTCTAACGGAAAAGAAAACAATAATATTATGATAATATATATTGTGATAGTTGTACAGACATGCTAATGCAACGTAGTTCATGTAACCTCACCTAACTATGGGATATTTTTTCGTGTTCTTCGTGCACTCGAACCTTAATAATAATTATGTTCAGTGATTGGATTATTATACACGTCATAACCATTATAATATCCTGTTCGTGTATCGTTTTTGCATTTATATTTTTGGAAAATATTGAGTGTTATTATAAATCCTTATCAAAAATAATTATAAAAATTAATAGCAATAGATAATATTATTAATAATATTAAGAAAGATAACTGACGTTTACGTTCCTATAGTTACCCACGTTTATGGTATAATAAAAAATCCCATCTTTCTTACATTAAAATAACATTAGAAAACGTTTATTATTAATCTTAAACTCAACAATAATAAACCAAAACAAGAATAATAAGAGAACTTTATAAAATATTGATTTAAAATAATATTAAAAAACTTGAAAACGCAATTTCCGAATGCGTTTATCAATATTAGTTTGGATATAAAATATTGTACACAGTTCTCAGTGGTCGCAAACAATAATATTGTCTTTTTTTACCGTAACAATCGTACATTTTTCTTAGGTACTGTTATCACCAACGATATCTCATCGGAATATAAATATTTTTCGTCTATAACCGTTCGACTTACGTAAATATGTATTCAATAGAATAAACGACCTCGGCCATGTACCTACACAATAATAACCGTTCTATAGTTATAATATTATATTGTATCTGTAATGGATTGTATAGCAGATTCAAAGGTCATCCTAGGCTGGAGGGGCAACCGGATTTTCGAACAATAATATTATTGGACTATGCGTCTATATCCGACAAGGTCAAATTTGTTCACGAAATTTTCATCAGCCAACGGAACATTTTGTGTCAAACAATCATTCCTCTTTTGTCTTTATTCTCTATAGTAAAAATTATATTCCCAGTTCATAATATTATTAAATATTAATCACTGTATTTTGTATAATATATTTGTAAATTAATTGTTATAATGATAAAAACCGTATTTAATATCGGTCAACCGAAAATATTTCTTTTAAAAACCCGATTATAAATTATAAAAAATAAATCATAAATCATGAATTATAGTAAATAATTAATATTAAACGTCTTTCGATTATTTACTTTCGAATTTTCTTCAAATTTGCAAGGTACAACATTAGAAATCTGCTTCCTGCCTTTTGAAAGAGATCAACGCAATTTCTGTTTCTTGAAAATATTCCCATATAAATTCTTTAAAAAAGATGTATTTTGATTCCGTATCCGAATAATTTAGTGGTTGAATTAGAAAAATAAACAAGAACGGACTCTGAGCTTAGTTAAAAAGTCGGCGTTCCGGGACATATTAAAGAAAAAGTAAGCCTTGAAAGACTTTATCCCTCACACCCCCTACCCAAAGTTTCTCAACCGAGGACATTTTTAAAAACATTTTTAAATTTTCATATAACATGAAAATATAATATGAAAATGCATTTTCTTTACATAAATTTTGGGTTACATATTTTCGAAAAAGCATAATTAAGGTATTCCTCTTTCAAAAGGATTGAGCATATATTCCTTTTAAATGAATTATCAAAGAAGTTGTAGATATTAACCGAAATGTAGTTTTTATATAATTTTTCAACAAATTGTTTAATAAATAACTAATAAGTGGTCAAAAAAATTTGAAAATTGTATCTTGTTAATTACACGTCAATATGTCAATTTATCAATGCTACTGTAAATAATGTGAACATTTCAAGTCTCTGACATTATGACTTTCTGATGTATAACAATTTTTGGTCATTTTTGGTATAGATTTCCTGCTTACTTAAGAAAACTACCTACTGGGAAAATCGAAAATGTATTTCTTTTAAGTATCAAGTATCAGAAAACTTATAGGTACTCCCATTAAACTCCTTTTACCTAAACTAAAAACGACTATACAACAATGGAAAATCCAAAAAATAGTGATCTGTGGTAAAAGTAGAACGCAAATCGCCATTTCACTAATAAAATTAATTGTAAAAAAACTACCTAGATACCAAATAACAGAAATTTATCGGTGTTGCATTGATTTCACCAATATTTCACCATCCTTTTAGGCTTTATCCATTCACAGATAATAAAGATTGTTTATTACCTATATGATATCAACATGATTTAATAAGATCAACAATTGAAAATTGTATATCATGATTTTTATCTAAAACCTATTATGTGATAAGGACTAGTTAAAGATTAGTTGTTGAGCACTCATCAATTATAATGTTGAATTGACTCTGTACTTCACCACAGGTGTAGAGAGGAGATTCAAGCAAGCACCCCATTTATGCAGTCACTCGTTGCACTTACCTTGTCTCGTTCTGATTCTATTTAAAGAAGTCCACTGTGCTCGGGGAAAATCAAATCCCGGTACCTTTTGCGGTGGATTTGTGATGAGGGTGGAGTTACAGCGCTCCGAGTTTAGCCATCTTCTCCTCCAGGTTTATTCCACACATTCTTCCAGAATATCCACTTCCCATATCGGGTTTCTTGATTTTAGCCTCTTGGGCGAATGTTCTTTAATATCTATAAGGATTGAAAGATCAGGTAGGTTGTTTATTTTCACCAGTACGTTTTTAGTATGGTTTAGTCTCCGTAGGTCTGATGAGACTATGTTTGACAGAATTTGGAAGCCACTCCGCCTGTGTCGGTTTAACTGCACCTGATATTATTCCCATGGTGTGGTTAAGTTGAACATCTATATTTTGGCAGTGAGGATTTCTCGCCCAAACAGGAGCACAGTATTCGCCAACACTATACACTAGAACTAGGGCCGATGTTTTTAGGGCACTTGGGTGATATCACCAAGTTTTGCCGGACAGCTTTGAAATAATGTTATGTTCTGGTTTTCATCTTATTTTTTCTCATCTTCAATCCAATTGCTACAATTTACACATTAGAACAGCATAGGTAGATGGTATAATAAATTGGTTGGTAGGTACGTACTTATTATTATATTATTGAATATAATACAGCAAAACAAATTCTTATACCTATTATTGATTATTGTTAATCTAGACGTAGAGAATCCAGAGACATAGAGTAAAAAAATGTAATTTTTGTATAAAAACGAAATTTGTTTTTTCATTTAATGTCGAAATGACAAATGTATAAACATTGGTGTACCTATGTAGAAAACATTATTTTGGACGATTAATAGCGTCCATAATCAATGATAACAGCCAGCCTATAGAAAACGCTCACCGAGTTGGCCACTCTCTTATATATCAAGACTCTCTAATTTCAAGTATCAAAATACTACATCATATCTACACCACATTCGTCTTATCAGTCGAAGTAACGTTTCCGTTATGTTCTGTGGTTATAGTACGGCAGTGTTCTAGTGCTCATTTATAATATAATATAAGTCCATATTTCAAGTACAATTAATTATATATATTAAAAATATATATAAAATGTAATAATTATACTGGTGATCGTGTAACGTTCGTTAAAAACGTGTCTGGAAAATAATATAGTATAATACCTTCTACCCACGTATTATATCGTTATCGTTAATATTATTATTATTAATTTTATTTTTATTATCATTATTATTATGCACAATTTCGCCGTGTAGGTATAATAATAATACGGTACATTTCACCACATGTGGATATATTATACACATAATAATAGTATCGGCCGGCAGGGAATGAGAAAATGATTAGTGTGCATTTGCGCGTGTAGTACAATATATGCGTGCGGTAAAAAAGGTAAAGACTAATCACAAAACATAACGACAACGGCGGGGACATTGAGTTTTTTTTCGTATTATTATTATTTTCCTTTAATATCCGTTCATGTAACGTGTTTCGACTAGATAGCGTTGTATTCGCAATAATAATTTTTACAAACTGGTATCTAAAAACCTTTTTCAAAAAACTCGAAGGGATAAAAAAATGTTTGTATTTTAAAAGAGCTCGAAAATAGTTCGTCTAAGTTCGAACTCCTTTTCGAGTTCAAACTTCCACTCAAGTTCACTTCGGTTCATTTCTGGGCCTACGTCGTCTACGCTTTAAACCGTCCCTGACTGCATATATAAGTAATAAGTATGTATACGGTATTTTTCCAGTAGTTTTCTTAAGCGTGAGGAAATACTATCTTTATTATATCGGAAATATTTTATAACTGTAGGTGAAATAACAAAATAACAAATAAATTGTAATCATTATTAGTTTATATATATATTTTTTTAATCATTACATCAAAGCTCCACTTAAACGTATCCACTATCAGTATCCTACCCGACGACCGAAGTGCACATTTTTTTTTACTTATATGGTATTTCATTTTCGATTAGGTTTCAGATTTCTATTTCCATTACACATCTTGACAAATATTTCTGAGAACAAGACCAGTCACCACAACTTCTAAATAGTTCTAAAAATAATAGCTGACGATAAGTAAACGAAAAATATATTATGTTTCTAATACTTTGGAGTTTAGACAGTTAAAATTCAAGATAAACATAATATAATATTGACGAAAAATGGAAAAATAATCACTGAATGTGAAGGAAACTCAATTAAAAGTATTAGAAGCGGTGATTTTCTGTTTCACTGCATCACACACGTAGAATTTTCAATTTCTAACATGCCGATAGATTTATAGATGTGATGCCATAAGGATTCTGAAAACTTTAGATTGACTTTTCCACGTTTTAAATGTATTTGCCTTAATCTCCACGAAAAATTTTGTAATTTAATACAAATTGTATATTTCCAAATATATTAACTTGATTTTAGTTTGACTTGGAGGATAAAATTTAAAACATGGGAAAATCGATCTAAAGAAGACTTCACGACAAATTCAGGTCAAGTTTTCAAAATTTTTATCACATCACTTAATCGAATGGTATATTGGAAATAGAATACGTTTGTATAAATTGCGATGTTACCTATGTATGTAATCTCCTTTAAGTTTAAAAAGTTAAAATTAGTTCAACTATTTAATATGACGTTAACTAATTAATACCCAGTATTTTAATATATTACCTACTATACCAATATAGTGTACAGATCATAAGTTATGAGTAAGGCTCGGGACTTTTTACATTTGCATATTTGTTCAGAAAGTAAATAGAAATATTCTGGTTCGACACAAATGTGTTTTGCGATGTCTGAATCTTAAATAACGATTTTTTAACGTATATAATTTTGCACGTATTGGTGATAATATGATAATTATATATTTTTCTATATTTTATATTTTGAATTTGTGAGATTGTATCGGAATTTAATGCTGTCAGTAGATATTGTTGAAAATGTTCACCCGGAAGCACTGAAATACATATTGGAGATTGTTATCGTGTACTGTGTGCTACCAAAGCGTTTAAATCAATAATTTTTAATAAAAATTAATATTTGAATAATAAAAAATTAAAATTTTCAAGCGAATATTTAAGTATTTAAGCATATTTTTTTTAATTACATATTTAAATGCATATTTCAACGTTTGAAGTGCATATTTTGATATTTTATTTTTGACATGTATGAGCATATTTTTACGATTTTAAGTGCATAAGGTATCGAGCCCAGGTTATCAACATATTTATGGCTAATGGTTATACATATGTATATGCTATTTATGTACATATATATATACATTATTTTTAGTGTAAAGATAGCACGCTCATTGAAAATTAATTGAGATTAATAAGGTACCTATAATACGTATATCGCATCCTTCACCGTTTGAATTTATAGTGGCTACTTGTACAAATCATACATTATCAGTATAATAAATAGCTAATATGGCTATATATCCTATTAAATTATATAGTATAGGAATTATTTTTAGTATAAAGATTAGATATTTTATTGCCGATTGACATAAAATAGAACTTATGGATTTTTGACAATTAATAACGCACAAATCTTTTGTGACGTTTTCAAAGAAGTATTTTGTCGGAAAACTATAAGTTTATGATTTTTTTTACTTATTAACTTTTTGGGGATAAGTCAGGAAAATGACTCTGACGACCCTCCACAAATAGTTTTTAGCACCGACACTGGACGACACCGACACCTAACTGAAGTTAATACCAGGTTTTTTTTTTTTTACAAAATTCGTATGAAATATGTAAGGTAAATTTCCAAAAAATCGTGAATCTTTACAATGACGTTCAATAAACCTAAATACTACACATTGTTGGATATACTTTTGGAAATGTTAGAAATAGTGTTTTTCTGTATGTTTTATAGTTACGCTTTTAGAAAATCGCTTATCTCTATATATTTTAATACAATAACATCCATGGACAACAAATAATTTAAATATTCAACAAATTTGAATGAAAAAAATTTAAAAATGTTTTACATCTGTTGGCTACCAATTTCACCTGAAGTCGGTTTGGTCCGTGCCAAACCATGTTCGAGACACTATGAGAAACATCTCAATGTTTTTGTTGATTTAGTTTGGACGACAATGGTCAGTATTTTCATGTTGTGGCAACAAACAGTGAACAAGTGTTTCTTTTTCCACCTGTCCAAATGGATAATCCACACTAATAATAAATCATTTACACCGGTGTGTGCTCATTCACACAAGTATAATTTTTAATTAATATTATTCTTGAGTAGCAGACAATGCTTAAAATAATCAATAAATGATGGTTCAATATACGGTGCATTGACTTGTGGTTCGATCAGATATTTTAAAGGCGATAGATGAATAATAGAAGTTTTGTAAAAACTATACCTACCTACAAGAAAACGCGAAAAGGAAATAACCGTACTTTCTGAATAAAAGAAATATTGAAAACATCGGAAAACATTTGATCATGTCAGAGCATCCTAAAGAAATATAGAAGGAGGGTGTGATTTACTGACTTTTACTTTTATTTTGCTGATGAACCTAAATAGTTTACCGACTAAATGCGGACTGACATTAATTTACCAACGTTTACTTCCCTGAAAACATAAATAAGCAAAAATAAAAAAAGGTATAGATCATATATTTTCCCCTAGTTTTGCCGACCACCACACAAACCTTAAATTTACCTATACTAATTGTCGAGTGGACTTAATTTTGCCAACCTATTTCCTAAAATGGAGGGGATGTCTCACCCCTGCCCAGTGCCCCCCCCCCACGGTACAGCCCTAAATTTATGTTAATTCATGTGGACCTGGCTTTAAGCATAATATTATGTTATCAGAGTTATCTTATCACTTATCAGTTTATCGCAAGAAGACATGTCACATTTTTTCTGTAAATAATAACACAGAATAAAAGAATCAGAATGGTCACTGATAAGAATTTACACAATGCAACGTAGGACGGTGTTGCAAAATCAGTCGCGATGTTTTCGGATGCGATTTAATCATTGTATTTCACTGTGTTTATACCATATAGAATTAAAGGCTTGTACCATGATATTCTGTACTGTCAATGATTAGTAGAATAGAACGGTACGCTGATAGTGTCTGATATGATGGTATAAACAATATGATAACATATGGCGTCCGAAAACGTGGCGACTGATTTCGTGATATCGGCTTAGTGTCCACCTCCCCCCCCCCATCCCGCCGCAGCAGATAATAAACTGTGATCTAAACGCTCGATTATCTATTATAATATAACTTGTATAGATTACGTCAAATAATAATCGTTATTAACTATATATATATATACATAATTATGCGTGCGTTTAACGCGACCACGCAATAATAAATATCAATTATTATTAATTGTTATTATCGGCACGTTGACGTGGGTCGTGCGGTTGTTTGGATTTGTTTTTTTTTTTTTTTTTTTTTTTTTAAATAAAATAAAACAAATTATACACTCCAAAAACAATATAATATATACGTAACTATATATATATATACAGGTATATATATATATATATAGGTACAGCACTATGCGGCGGCATTATTAATAACGTCGTAAAAACGATCGCGATTTACGCGGTGCGCAGCCGCGTATAATATATAATATATACTATTATACATATCGTATAATAATATTATATAGCTCATCGTTGCTCGTACTTTTACGAGGAAGATGCGCGCTTAAAACGGGCGCACGCCGAAAATGAAAAAAAAAAAAAAAAACCCATAAAAAGAAGATGGAAAAATATAAAATAAAAAAATTGTGCGTGTGTTATATATATACGTTTGACTTTCGAGTTTAATAATAACAATAATATGTATAATATAATATTATTTTTTATTATAATATATACAAATATTCTGTATATATATATATATATATATATACAAGGGCGTCCATCTAAGAAAACTCAGGGGGGGGCGAAATTAACGTCATAAACCAAAAACCATATATAAG
>JAIPRL010011069.1:0-14222 GCA_025469235.1 Pemphigus obesinymphae
TTGATTAATTGCACGTTTGACCGAGCAAAGTATAAGGGACTCAAATAATTTAGCAACATGAGACAATATAGAGATAGGCCTATAATTTACTACTTGGGTAGGATCTCCAGATTTAAGAACTGGTGTGATGGCTCCAAGTTTAAATAAGTCAGGAAACACTCCTTCATCAAGCGACTTTCTAAATAAAAGAAAGAGCGGCCAATAGAGAAAATCTCTTAATTGGAATAAGTAGTCACCAGAGATACCATCAGGACCAATAGAAAAATCGCCCCGAAGTCTACATAATCCACGATGGACGTCATCAGTTGAAAAGGATGCGTTGTGTGGTAGATCATGGGGCATAAAGTTAATAGTAGGTATAGCAACTGGGTTGCAGTTGGACAAGAAAGCAGTCGCAAAATGTTTCGAAAACATGTTAGAAGCTTCTAAAATGTCGGTACTATACTTATCTTCAAAGCTAACAGTACATGGTACACCCGAAGAAGTTCGATTTTTTCTTATGAATTTCCAGAAAGAGCGAGGTTCTTTTAAAAAAGATGATTCTGCACGGGAGATATAGTTACGATAGGACTTTTTAGATAAATGTTTATAACGAGCTCGACAAAGGGAAAATGTTTGATAGTCAGATAAAGTTTGGGTGGATTTATATTTAGCTTTTTTTTTTTTTTTTTCAGTTTTTTCCGATTCAATATTATTATTTTTAGTCCTAATTTAGTGTTAGATAAGGTTAAGTGGAGGGCTATATTGCTCCGAGGTTAATGTGTGTATTGCTAATGAGACCTAGTTGTTACATTTGAGCATCATAGGCCTCTGGCTGCGTTAAGGTCTACTAATAGTGATAAGATTATATGACTAGGTGCTGTAGTTGTAGAGTAAGTGTGATGTATTACGGTATGAGCATACGCTGTGGTATAAGCTCAATCTCCTAATGATGGAAGAAGGATTGGAAAGCTCCTGACCTCCCTGCTGATTTAGTTGGGGTCCATGCATCCTCCATACGTTTAACGATAGCCAATATGTTTCTCATGACTGCATGATGTTCGTCATCCTTTGCAGCTCGTGCTACCATGTATTGATAAATCTGTTCATTCGTCACACCTTTCTTTCTGGCTGTTGCCTCGGCAGGTTCGATTCCAGCCTGATGGCGTGCCTGATCTAGTACCGGTCTACGATTATAGGGAGTGTCAGATGGTCTATCTCGGGCTCGAGAGTGACTTGGGCCTGCGGATGGGGGATTTTCGGCGAACCCCATTTTCTCCTCGTAGCACTCACGCGGCTCATCTTCCTCTGAGTCCGACTGTAAGTCTGAGTACACTTGTGTAGGATTAATGGTGTGAAGAATCAAGGAAGAGCTGGAAGACCCTGATTTCTCAGATTCGTCATCTCGAGGCCTAATGGTACTCTTCGTTTTCCTTGGTAAACGTGATGCCATCTCAAGGGCTAAGATAACAGGACCTGGAGTGCCTATAGATCTGAATAACTCTTTAATATAAATATATAGAATCTTGATACCTAGACTCACAACAAGGGGACGACAAATAGTTAAAAAAAATCCTGGCATGAAGAATTTGAAAGGTCTCAATGAAGGTTACTGTTTTTGTAACACTGATTTGTCTGCGTTAGGAGCTGCTGAGCCGCCTTAACAGCCGTTCAAGTTTATCTGAAGGCATTTAATCATAGTGCTTTCTGATCACTCTTCGTTACATTCTGCATAGCTGCCCTCCCGGTAGCGCACGCTCCAGACCCCGGACGGTATTCGTAACCGCCGAGTCCGACAAGCTCATATGCCACGCACTTGTCATTGCCTGTCGTGCATGCTTTCTCCGCGTGACCGGACTGACCGCACTTGCGGCACGCCGAGAACAGATCCTGACTGAAGCACTTGCTTGCGGTGTGGCCGAATCCGTGGCAGCGGAAGCATCGTGTAAATTGTGGCCGTCGCTCTCGGACCCTAAACACCATCAATCCAATGGTGGCCTTAGAAATCCTGGCTGCGGCGGATCTGGAAAGCTTGACCGTGACGATCTACTGCCCGGTTCTCGTGGGCCAGAGCCTCGTGATATGAACGTGTTCCCGCTTGTTCATGGCTGTCGCATCGTACTCCTCGCCGGGAATGGCTGAGCGAATTACTGGCAAAACTTCAGCTCTGTCCGCCGCTGCGTCAATGTCCATAATCTCCATATCCCGTGTTGCCCGAGCTGAGTAACGATTTCAACGCGGTCTCCTAGCTTTGTTGCTATGGCAGAGCCATCCTTGGTTTTGGCGCTTGGTGGAAACCTTGGCGCTCAAGATTTTATTTGAAATGTGTGATATGAATATTATGAATGCTCTTTTATTATTTTTTTTAATTATTTTGTTCTATAGTGCTGATATTTCCAATATTTTTTTTCGCCATTCTTGTTTCTTTATTAGTTTTAAATCATTTCTTTATCAAATCCATTAAAATTTGCTATGTTTATTATTAATATATTTTCTTTTTCATGAATAAAATGTGAAAAAAACTTTCACCGTCGTTTTTGTTAATGATAACACGATTTTTCATGATAAGGAATAATATGAGCTACTAAACATAATTGTTCACTGATAGAATAACGTGTAAAACTTTAAAAATCGGTCTTGTCCCCCGTTTTCCCCTATGTATGTATGTATGTATATAAGTATGTATGCATATTTTTTTTTTTTATAATTAGATTCACTAAGTGTTACATTATATATATATATATATATATATATATATATATATTAAGTAATTTATGAGATTTCTTTTATAAACTTTAGAAAGGCACAAACTAAAAAATCATCATAAAATAATTTAATTTTAAAATATTAAAAATAGTATAATTACCATGATAATACATGTGTATTATCTATGTGAATTACCATGTTCATAAAGTAAAATTATTGAGTAATCATTAATATAAATATTTCATTCAATATTCATTTTTATCTCAATATCTATATTATTTTAGCATAATATGTATCAATTATTGGAGATAAAATAGTAATAAAATATTTCCTGACCTTCCAGTAATGAAATAACACAATCAAGTATTTTTGATACAATAATTCTATTTTGTTTAAATTATAAATCATCTAATTTTGTCATTTTTTTAATCAATATTCAAATCATATATTATATAGTAATTGAATTAATAATTATGTTATATAATATTAACGATAGTTAATATTTTATTTTTAGTTTTTAAATTATAAATTTTTCTGTGCGTGTGCTTAATTTCACTATAATTATAGGCCTAAAATGATTATGTATTAAAACACAAACGATATATATTATATATAGATATAAAATATTGCTATTTTGTTCCTTCTCATTTTATGATATATAATTATATGATTGTGATTTTGTTCTACATGAACAGCGTTAATACTTTATAAATTTAAAGGTCATCATCATATCAGTAATAAACAATTTTTAATAAAAAATTTTTTACTCGTCTCATTGAAGAGATTGATCTTTCACAAGTCGTTGAACATATGGGAATCGATAAAGCCATTTGTAACAATTTAAAAAATTGTTTATAGCAGTTACAATACTATTAGCATCCCGGCCACTTGAAACATTCACAAATCCAATAAACCGTTCATCTACTATTTATTTTCAATCGATATACGCAACGGTGTCGTCCGTTATCTGAATAGTTTAAATACGAGAAATTTCGAATGCCTTATCATCGATTTTATAGCTTCATTTGAACGACTATGAACTTTCAATACGGATACTTCGGTTCAAATCCCACTCCGCCTATATGTTTTTTGTGGCTTTTTTTTCATCTAATATCCGAGTTCATTATATATTTTCCTATAATTTTTTTTCGTTTAATTGAATTAAATTTTGTACCTACTGACCTATTTTATTTAATTAAATTATGCGTTATATAATATCCTGTGAAGAGTCCGTATTAAGTATTTAAGTTTGTCCTGCTAATTCACAGAATAGGTACCTATTAATATAAAATCGTAGGACTTCCGTAGTATTTTTCACAATTTTAAATTAATTTATATTGATACACTCGGACAAACCTTTATCAATGATTGTATAAAAATTTGAGAACGAAAAGTCCTAGTGACTCCTTATATGTGCGACGTAGATTACTATATTACTATATTACTATATTACATTACACTTTTTTTTTTATATACCAATATTATATTTAACGGTTATTTTGGTATTTCTTAAAATTTTGATTAAATTTATATTGAGGTTGAGTAAAACGTGTAACTGGTTCAAGTTCTTATAAAAATCCGAGAATAGTATGTTCGATCAATTTTCGAATTATTATTATTTTGTCAACCCGTTTACACTTTGGGAGTGAACGACTATCTTCTAGAATGCGAACGCCAGTGTTCACCGTAGGTAGAATATTTTTAAAATTAATTAATTAACAATATTATTTTCGACAAAATACATAAACCGATATGTAAGAATTGCAAAAGTAATATTACTAATGGGGCGTTATCTCTTATATTATCGATATATTATCTCTTGCTAGGGTGACCGTATACGGCCCTGTCGGCTTGACATCCACTAGTTTATAGGTCCTTATCCACCTTTCCACGGCAGACACCAAGGTGGGCTTCCCACTGCTCCGTAATTTCTGGAGCTTGTTGCCTCTAATGAGGCCGAGGCAAGCCATAGACTTTATGGATGCCAAATGATCTGCCTGAGTGATTCCTTGTTTCAACGCCAAACTCCATAAGTATGCGTTGAACATACGAGGTTCAAAGCCTTGATATTGCATATCCGCAATATCAACCTCCAGCACTCCCGACACACCCTCCAAACCTAAGGAGTCAAGCATTGCATTGGCTTGGGCCAATACTTCATCGCTGATGATGACTCCTTCGCCGGGTTCACTCATGATGCTCACTGCTGAGGGTCCCGGTCTCTCAGACTCGAAGCCGGCGAATACGACAGTTGATCTGGTCGCGGGCACCGTCTGCGCTCGGTTGATGATGGTGGTCTCGGCGTCTTCTCCTTCCGTGTCAGAGACTGGAACCTGCTCTGTTTGTATCTCTTGTAGAGCTTCAAACTCAGCCAGTCGGCTCTGAACGGCCTCCTCCACTCGTCTCTCAAACTCTTCCTCTGCCTGCCTCTTAGCTAGCGCTTCCTTCCTAGCTATCGCGTCGCGCCTGGCAGCTTCTTGCAGCTCCTTTTGCCTCCTTTCGGCTTCCTCCTTTTCTTTAGTGGCGTCCGTCTTTTTAGTCGTCTTAGGCCTAGTCCCGCCTGGAGATTTGGATGATGGCCTCTTTGTTGGCTTCTCCTGCTTCTTCTTGTCTCTGGGGCTATGCTGGACGGGGTTGGCGCTTGTGAAGACTGGTCGACTTGTCTGGGCGTCGGGTGTCTCGGCCTGGGGCTGGCTCGGATGGCCTTGACCCCCTGAGGTACCTTGCTCGTCCTCAATTGTGAACAGGTATGACCAAGCAAGGAAAACCTAACCCTACCTACTAACCACTAACTCCTACTCCTACCCTAACCTACTCCTAACTGCTTAACCTACTCACCTAAACCTAGGCTAACAAGGGAACTATGCTAACTTAAACTAAACACAAAACAATTAAACTTAAAACTAAAAGGAATAATAAAACTAAAAATACAACAAAACTAAGGATCGCAAATGATCACAAACGCACGAAGAATCGCAGTGGGTTCGCAAAAATCCGCAATAAGTCGCAAACACAGATAACTCAATAAAAGTTTAACTTACTAGGTGTTACACTTAATTGGAGTTTCAAATGTAAGGTTCCGCACTCAAAAGGGGTTGAACTGATAAATAGTCTCGCATAAAAGGAGTTGCACCCGGCAGGTGTTGCACTTAAGCTAGTATAATGATAATATTTAAATTGTTGAAGAAATTAAAACTATGAAAGACAATAACACATTACTTATGGTAAATACATCGGATACGGAAATTACACATTACGTTTGTAAACTGGATGGGCTAAGCCTACCCAAGCCCCCCCCCTATTTGCGCCTATGTATGCCCCACAATGCCCCGATAGGTATACTTATCTACAACCATCAATTGTATATTTTAAACTGATAATAAAACTTATAAGCCTATTGTACAGAACTTGGTACATTATTAAAAATCATTTTGATATATAATAAAAAAATTAAAATGCATACCAAAAATAAAATGACAAATTATTATATAAATCAGTTGACAATAGGCATTTTGACAATTTTTTTGTTTATAATTTATAAGATAATTAATATAACTGGTTCCAGTTCTGGTTATGCGGTTTTCAATATTTATTTGCAAGGTTTCGGTTTCGATTCTAATTAGAACCGATATTTATTATTTTTTCCAAAATGGTTTTTTTTAAAAAGTAAATTTTATCACATGAAAATCTATTGTGTAATAGCATTGACTATAATATATAGTTGAGATGAGCAACTAAAAGTAACTAGAGGGCCAATTTTTGATAATCGAAATGGTTTAGAGCCAAGTGGCCAAGATATATAGTTGTTTTATTATTATTATGAGACACGAATTAATTATGTACTTTATGTACTTACATAATAAGATCTATATCTTCAGAACAATAGTTGAATATTGAAAACTTTCCAACAATACAATATAACCAACAATTTTGAATATATTTGAAGTATATTTCAAACATTTTTAGCAAAATATTTTTGGAGCTGCAATAATAATTTAATAAACGTAACACTAAGAAATTTAGGAATCGGAACCATTATTAAATATTTTAATGAACCGAAACTGGAACTGGAATCTGTATTATAAAATGAAAAATACCATGGTTTTTACGATTTGAAATTTTTTATATTTGAAGTGTTAGATTCAAAAAATTATAGTTTATGCGTAATATTTCATTGTATGTTATCACTAATTAGAGATGATAAAACGGAAAACTATAAAATGCTTATAATTCTACTCGATTTTTCAATCAAATGATACGTTTCTTATTCAATAAATATACAGGAAATATGTATGGGACGATTGTACATTCTATGTATTTTTATATTGTATTTATATGAACTATTAGTATCAGTATCGTTCGAGTTTAAAATGTTGTTAATTTTAATTAAAAATAATTTTCCATTTATGTAGAAAAATATTTCTTATGTAGCAAAAGCTCTCCATCTTTTATGATATTTTTATAATATTTATTCATACCTACTATTACCGGCTAATACCTACTGTATCTAATGTCTAATATAATCTCTGCATTATTATTTTTTTTTTGCAAATATCCGAAAATATGACATAGGTAATGCTTCGAAAAACATATTCTGATATGATATAAGACCACAACATTTTTTGAAAAGTATAATCCATGAAAAGCACTTTGGATCATTATAACAATTGAGTAATATAGACGGCGTTATCATCAAATAGACAATAATGTTTGTTGAAGTACAACGCATTCTAACGAAATAAATTGTGGGATAAGATTCCTTTTTCGGATTAATGGCCGATGGTTTGGCATCAAGTTTGTTAAGAAACACCGTCTTTATATTACTCAATACATCTGACATATATATAATGTATATGAAATGTGAAAAAAAATAATAAACATAAAATAAGCAAAAAATAAAAAAGTCATCGGGTTTTTTTTAATATAAATTCAATATAATTTTTGAAAAAATTTTACGAAATTGTGACGATTTCAAATAAATTTACCGTTAAATATAATGTGGTTACAGTGTTGGGTAGTAAAGTAACGAAAGTTACGAAAGTTGTAGCTGTACCATTGTCTGACGATTTGAAATTCATTACATAATAATATCTATAATATAATAAAGTTCCAAATTAGTCGAAAGTATGATATAGTTTGGATAAAAAACAAAATAATTTTTCTTTATTATTACGATGACAAATAACTTGAGATACGTCAATGTTTATCACGTGATTACCTAGGTATACCACCTATCCGTATGAAAAATTGACATTTTTGATTTTGGACATTCATTTATTCAATAATTTTTAAATTTTTAAACTTGATATATTATTTTTTTTTTCTGTATAATATTTCATTTTATTGTAATGTCTATGCATTTTGTCGATAGAGTAAAAAATTATAAGTGGGTATATTTTTATAACATCGTTATGTTGAACATTGTATATTATCATAAAAGTCACAATCATGATTATTACATACTACCAACTCCGTACACTGACAATCTACATATTATTTATAGTAGGTTATGTCCGTATTCTAGTAACAACCATCATCTTGTGGCCTTATACGAAATTTACGAGATACGTCGTAAACTACGAACACTTGCGGTGGCATATACGTACTGTGGGGATATTATATGGGAAGGAAATTCGTCGTATAATGAGTAACGAATATATTATGAATTTGTACAGGTTCATGCCGCGAGACGTGAATGATTTGTTGCGACGTCTATATAAACATTCTAAAATTCTATAGTAACTTATTGTATGTTATTGAATAAGCTGGTTAATAATAATGGAAACGAAATAAAAAAAAAAACCATGATAATATTATTGTGAATCGTTGTAGTAGGTAGCGATTTCATGCTAAAGTGGCCATTGAACACGGTAATTTTTACTCGTACAAAACCAAAAAAAATATCATAATTATTCAGATGTTTTTATATAATAATAATAATAATAATAATAATAATAAACGATAATAATTGTAAATAATTGTAATAATATTTATCTACTATAGTTTTATTATGTATTGGTTTTACAATGACGTGTTTTTTTATTTTATTTTCGTGTAGGTATGTTATATAATTTTTCGTACAGAAAGAGTTTTCTGGTACAAAGTTTTCGACGCGATATTCGTTTTAGTTCGTACCTCATAGAGGTAATTTCTTTTTACTTACTGAGTACTTTTTTTTTATAAAATCGCAACGAAAACCTAACTTTTATAACGGAAATATTAGAAAAATCATTATAAATTTTAAAATAACGAATAAACTAGTCATGGTTACCCCGAATGTATAATATAGGTGATAATGTGATATAACATAATATTTATACTACTACCCAAAAAGACGGAAAATAATAATAAAAATTAAAATGCCAGAAACTTGAAATTTACAACAAATATTGACTATAGCACTTTTATATTATATACCTACGTCAGATAAAAATCACAGATAAAAAAAATGATTTATGAAAATTTATAAATAAATAAAAAATAAAGTTGTGTAATTTTAGTCCAAAATTCGTATCATCAAGTATTATTAACTTAACACCTATTGCACAGAGGCGTATTAAGGGGTGGCATATGGCAAGGTGGCGTATGCTAGGAGCTCGCGATTTCCTATGCGAAAGATATTTATTTATTTGTTTTTGCTTATTTACGTTTTTAAAGTAGTATTTCTGTTGAAAAAAGTTGATGACATTTTTTGTTTTGTTATTTGCTTATTCACATTTTTAAAGAAACAACAAATTATATTTGCTTCGAGATACATTGAGCCTAAATGCACCCCTGCTCTTGCAGCTAAACATTTTATTGATTTGTCTACAGAAAACGCTTGCAATTATTTGTTTATGGATTTTGTAAAAAAAAAAAACTTCTCCATCTAGTTTTAACTGCAGTTAACCATGGTAACCTTGAATGAAGTGTTAATGTTTTGTGTTTCCCAAAGGTGGCTATATAAAACTGACTAATTTTAATTAAGTATTATTATTTTTATTACCTCCTTACACTTTTTCTCTAACGTAGTTATATATCTTCATATAATATATGGGCAGTACGGTTTAAAATTTGTACACATGGAAAATCTTCTTTAACCAGCCTAAAAAAGTTTTTCGATATTTCTGGCGTTATCTCCAATTATTTTCATTCTTTATCTATATCTATCCAGCTGTATGTATATAATATTTAGTGTTCAGAAAATGAACAGGGATTCAGGTTTATTGGTTAAAAAATTAATTATATCTTTATTTCGAGTGTTAGTATTAACGAATGCTCGAATCGTTAAACTGCAAATGTGTCGTGTGATGTTTCAGCTTGATTTAATTCTTGAGCGACATGCCATCATAAATATAGTTTAAATGTGTTAAAAAAAAAAATGCAATTCATTTTGGGTGTTCTAGTGTTATTTTTTCGAGGAAATAAATCACCGGTAATATTAATTAAAGTCGGCATTAATCTGGAAAACTTTTTAGGTTTGTCGGGAAATTACAGGAAATGCTGACCTGCTAGTATTCAAAAGACGTCTAAAAAACTCGTCAAGTTGGGAAATGATTATTATATGAATACGCTATCTTCAAACAAGATTTAACAAATTAAATAGTTAATATGTAGGGATGGAAGTACTGCAGAAATGCAAAGAGAACTTATATAGAGTGCGAAATAAACAAAGAACTTTTCGATATTCAGTGGTTGAATAATAGAATATTTCTAACATGTATTTGAATATTTAATAGTATTTGAAATATTTTTAAAAGTAGTTTTTGAAACTTTGATTTGCATTTATTTTTGAAAATGTATAAAAAAAAAACTTTTCTGTTCCCTATAGCAAAATCTATTATTTGAGTATATGACTAAATCGGAATTCGGGAATGCCCGAATTAATATTCGAATTCATTTTCTATTGGTTTTTTTTTTATAAAACCATCATCTCCCAGATCAATTGTGTGTTAACATAACGCAAATCATTAATTTCTGTATCGAAATAATTTTTTTTGAGTAATGCAGTAATATTTTTTTAGGTACTTATTATTACGGAAATGAGGTACCTAATGCATTATTATTGGCACGACTTGTACTTTAAGATTTTAAATGTGTTGAGAAATACGAATAATACGTAATTATTTTTGGATTATACAACCCCTATCCATTTGAATAATAGCGCAGAAATCGGAAAATTGTTTATGCCCGTGGACTAATATTAACGGCAGATAATTAATTTTTTTAACTTTTTTCATTCTTAAAAACTATTCAGCATACAGTAAACGTCAGATGTCAAATGTACTTATTTAACAATCATATCCGTTATTTTAAAAACGATTCTGAGTGTAATATGTCAATGAAGAGTATTTTGGCATTTATAAGGCTAATAAACAATACGACGTTAAAAACCCTAATGCTACAGTAAATATTTGGTGTAAATTCTGAGTTTCTAGCATTTAAATTTTTCAATTTATAATAATTTCCAGTATTTTTTGTTAATTTTTAATATTATATATCATCTATATATATTATATATAATCGGTAACAGTGAAATTTGTTTTTTTCTAATTTATAAAAAATGTTTGTGTTATTTTCCTTTAAATTTTCGTTGCGCTTTTGTAAACTACTTTGAAAATCGAAAAATGACCTTGATAAAGGGTAAATTAGTATTAGTATAATGATAGGTAGGTATTGATATTTTATTGCATTTCATATTAATTTGTATGGTTATAGTTTGAACGTTTTATTTATATTTTATTTACATTGAAGTGGACCCTAAACTAATATCAAGCTGTACCTAGTAGGTACCTACGTTATACTATCATAGGTAAAGGTGTTGCATACACAGTTGTTGAAAAACAATTAATTCAAGATTTGGTTCAACAAAATAAAATTGTTGAAAATAAAAAAATAGAGGCTTTTAGTGTTCATGAAAAAAATCAGGCTTGAGAAAGGATAAGCACACAATTTAATGTGGTTGAAGATCATCCAAAAGTTAGTATCCACGTATAAATATTATAAATACGTATTATAAATAATAGATAATATATAATAATTATAAGATAATTATAATTAAATTTTAATTTATATTAAACGGAAGTGATTTTAATTGTTAAAATTATTTTGTTATCAATTTTTATACAATCTATTCTGTATAATATTATAATCATTTTAAAATTTTTAAGAAGAAGTTTTGAGTTTTTTAGAGAAGTGTATCGCAAGTTAAAAAATTTTAGAATAACATAAAATCAAAGCACAAAGCAGAAATTACAGCTCATAAACAAGCATTTTTATGAAGTGATGGAGGACTTGTGTAGTTCCTAACATGTTGAACAATCCTGATATCGATGAATTTGCAAATATTGCATGCTAAATTCCAAATGCAAATGATAGTGACACAATTAGTTGTAGTAATGGCCCCTGCGTTTATCATCGGAAGGTGAATTACAATTCAACACTTAGGAATCTAGTGATGATAATTTGTCAGGTAAATATTATTCAAATATAAAGTTTTCAGACAAAGATAGATTTCAGTTTTAAATTGAAAACTCTTTTTCAATATTGTTATATACTTACTATACTGCACTTCTTAACAAAATTTACTATATAAATCAGTATGATTGTCTTGAGTAGAATTACAATTTAAGTATTAATAGAAAAAATATACACAATACGAAATTGTTTATTCGGAATATAGGTATTTAAATATTTTATACTTGCCTAAATCTATTTATAAATTCTACAGCAATATAGATTTCTATCGAATTCTCTATATTCCTTATATGTTTTTTTAGAAACACGCACATTACCAAAATTGTAATAAAAATCTACTAATTCGTAAAACTCAACGTCTTCCATTTCGATTAAATTATTAAAATGTATTAAAATTTAAAAATAATGAGTGATAGGTAAAGTTAAAATCAGTGTTTAAGGTAGGTCTTACCCTAAAGGTCTTAACCTATCTTAAAAAGCGTCTATGTTTAAGCAATTATTTTTCTTTTCTTACGTATAAGTATTCTTTATCAATCTTGTTAAAGTAATAAGTGTAGCTTAAGAAATACTTTATCTTAAGCATTGACTATGAATACGGCCCTCAATCACTTGTGCTAGGAACGTGTAGGTATACGCGTTTTTCAAAATCAGTGCTGCTATGCTATAACCGTATATGTGTGTTTTCTCTATTTAAAAATCAACAACAGTAGTTATGAATATTTCGAAGAATCCGGTAGATTATAAATTCAAATACGAAACCAATGAATTCATTATTTTAAAAATAATAATCGGACAAAAGATAAGTTAATGACATTTACTGTTCTTTAAGTAATAACCAAAATATTTTGTTTATCATAAAATAATATATTTTTTTAAAACATTTAAAAAGAAAATCAAACTTTGAATTACAGGAATTAAATATTTATAATTATAGGAATAAATCAATATTGCGGTTATCGAAATTAGTAATACAATTTTTATAACCCACTAGTAAATTTTAAATGTACAACTTCTGAAATTGTGGTCCAACATTTTTTTAAAGTTTTGAAATTTATATTCTTTAGTTAAAATGTTAATTAAATTATTTATTATTATAGAGGATGATAGCGCAAACCATGTGAATGAAAGACTCATGTTAGCATTTCTCATTTTTAACAATTTGTAAAGCCCCGGTTACTGACACCACTGGTTTATGTTGGGTCGCCAACCCATGATCCGTAGAACACGGTACTGGTGAAGGAGGTCATAGGATTTTTGAGAGTATGGAAAGAAGAAAAAATATATATAATAAAATCTTTTATTTTTAAATTACGTTGGTTGCCGAGAAGGCCTGTGGCATAAAACTAGGACGAAAATGAATAAACTGAATCCCACGTATATTTACAAGGAAACTCCATGTGAGGGAGGCAGTCGATCGGACAATATTATACATAAGGATACCGGGCCAAGGTATATTAAGAAGAACAAAAATACAAAAAAAATATTACCCGATAAACAAGCACGAACCTGCTGTGCCATGCACCGTCTCTTGCCCGTCGGCGAAGCTCACCGTGGAAGGGATTTCCAGCCACTACTCCTTCTCTGTGGTGTGCAAATTCGGTCTTGCTCTTGCATTTTCGCAAGACCAATACTGTACTAGAGCCAGCAAGATCAAGACCAAGATTTTACTATTTCATAGCGAGACTGAAATAAAAATGTATGCCCTGTGGAGAGGGCTAAGAATAAAAGTGCAAATTATGGCAAAACATAGCCGGTGGAGAGAAAAAAAAAAGAAATTTCACAACCGTGGGAAGCCGTAAAAAGGTTGCCTTTAAGAGGGGGGATTACTTGGCCAGCATTTACAAAAATAAATATATACATATAATATAACATAAAATATATAAAATATAATATATAATATTGTCACCGAGTTCGCACGGTTACGTGTGTGAAGTTGGCCCCCCCACATTGTCGGATCGACCTCGGCAATATTTTGCAAATAATTTGCAAATATTTGCAAATTGGTTTTCAGAATTTGCAAATCACTCCTAGCAGCCGAAAACGGCGTTTGTTTACTTGGGGGGGCCAACTTCACGCAGCCC
>JAIPRL010011070.1:0-14216 GCA_025469235.1 Pemphigus obesinymphae
GAGAAATCCTTCTGGTAGAAAAATTTTTTAAATAAAAAAAAAAAAAAAAAAAAACATCATTGTAAAACCATAAGCTTCCTCGCTATGCTCAGAATCTAAAAAATAATTAGTTTTAAAATTGGAAAAGAAATAATATACGGAAATAAATACGGAAATTCATTATTTCATTAAATATTTATAAAATTGTCGAACTTTTAAAATTGGTTCTTGATGGTTACCGAATTTTAATTTCTTAATACCTGATAAACTATTATTTTATTTTATTAACCAAATTATTTACATACTTCAACTAAAAAAATTTCAAAAATTAAAAAAAATATATATATATTTAATTGTCCGGTTTATTTCAGAAACGTTCCACTGTGCGCCGTCCAAATTATTATTGTCACTATTGGCTTTAAATTATAAATAAATTGTTATTTACAAACCAATTAGTTTTTGTTGTTGAATATTGTTGAATTCTGGATACAAAATGACAAATATTTCTTCCTATGTCGCTCTTTTCAAATAATTATCATCTGCATAATTATCCAGACTCTTATCCCAGAGTAAAGGTCTTGTTTCGACTTCACTAATGAGTATATCGATGTCAATATTTATATCCTTATCATTGATTTTCGACAACGGCGAATTCGCTTCGACAGAGATTTTATATTCGTCGGAAGACGACATAGTACTAAACTTATTTTTCGTTTTATTGTACGATAATTATCGTTCATGTGTCATTATCAATTTATTTTCATACTTTTGACAATACAAAAATTATCGTACGATAAGTTAAAGTACATATGACACTTTTCGAGATGTCGTACGATAATTTCATCGTACGATATTTTATCGTGTTCATGTGAATAGTTCTATTTATGTCCATGTTATTTCAAACATCGTACGATAATATTTTCATACGATCATAATATCGTCCGTGGGTACCGACCCTAACGTGTTAATTTCAAGTCAAGTTTATAAAATATTATATAGATTATGTTATACTTTGTCTGAAGAACAACGCAGAACTTTCTGAATGATATTTTTATCTTATAGTATTCAAAATTTTATTAGCATGTACGTAATGTAAAGCGTAATCGTAATAGATAAATCACAATAGTTTAGAGTGTTTAAGAATAGGAAAATATAGTAGTAATTATAACTCATAAGACAAGTAGGTGTAGGTATGTACATCCCACACCGTTTGTTATTCACAAAATCACGATGAAAAATTATTACTTATACATGTATAATTATCCCCTACTTTGTAATCACTACGACACAAGGGGTGCAATATAAAAATACAAATTTACTGTACAAATTAAAAAATGTGTAATGATAAATAAATTTTTATGTACACAAATTTATTTAAAAATAATTTTTCCTTAAACTTTAAATTTACTTGAATTTATTTAAAATATAATTTCTCTTATTTTTATTTATTTTCATAACAAATATAGTATAATATATATCCCCCTATTATAAAAGTGAGAAGCGGAACTAGAGGGAGATAGACGGGCAGACAAGGTTTGTTCCCGGACGTATAAATCTTGTTGGGGGGTGAGTGAGGTCAATATATTTGTGGATGTAAAATATTTGAGTATATTTTTTATACCTGCGTCAGTTTTGGAAAAAATAATATGTATGACCTAACCTAACTTTAAGTGTAATTTTAACATTTTCAATCGGTTATCAAAACTGATAATGTGTGCAATACGAATTGTTTTCTAAAATAAGGGCTTTATAGAATATACACAAAAAAAATACAGTTAGCTATATAATACCTACCCACGCTCGTACTACTGTTCAGAGCTTGAAAACGTTTTTTCGATTTAAAACATTTCGCGTTTTAAAACATTATTATTTATCTCCGTTGTAAAAATTAAAAGTTATTCCTAGAACAATCTTACTTTTTCGTTTGATGTGAATGAATAATATAATATAGATTATACAATACTTACTATCAAGTAGATTACCTGTTATTAGATAAAATTGATCGTTTAAACTTGACCTTTTAAGAACATTTTTATATTTTATATAACGAATAATGAATAATCATCTTTTTTTAGATAATTAAAAGTGCTATAAATTAATCTAAAAAAAAATTAAATTATCTTATATAAATATTAAATTACAAAATGAATATACATTTTATAATTAAATTTGATTTAATATATTAAAATAATTAGAACAGATTTTTAATTGTTATAAATGTTGGTGTGTGCCTGGCCGTACGATGTACGTTTTACGTTTCTAAACATAATTTTAGACACGTTGTATCCATCGGTACGTCTATTCGTAATTACAAGTATATTTATATTTTATTGTATATAACGCCCATCGGCAAATATAATAATGTATATATATAATTAGGTATTATAAAACAAATTAAAATAAGTGATATATTAACATAATACCTACCTAATCATTTGGTAAATTAATTGTTTTTTTTCTATGCTTACATAAATTATCATTATAATAAAAATGCAATATATTTAATATTATCTCCTTGAAATTCAAATTTTGAAAGACGCTATACTCAAATTTTATGCTAACTTATAGATTAATACGTATAACTTGAATTGTATTTTATAATGATATTTTGGTTAAATTTAGAATTTAGACACCAATCACCAGATTTATATAAAAAAATTTTTCGAGTGAATTTCAATGATTTGTAAGTTACCAATATGAGTTTGGACACCTTATATCCCCGTTTTGTTCATCCGTTTGTTCGTAGTTACTAGTACATAGTTACAATTGTGGATTTGGTTACCACGGTGGTAGATATTATTCGTTGTTTTATTGTTTTGTTTAAAATACGTTTAGAAACGGGAAATTTAGCAATTAATTTAGATAATAAAATATTAATATTAATCATTGACTTTTAAAAATAGTGAGTATAAATGTGTACATATGTACATATACATTATACATGTAAAATACGTACATTTATAGGCTTTGGCCACACGAGCGTCAAATGAACTCGCGTCACAAGTACATTTTGACGTCTGTCGCAGAAGAAGTTGGCTTCTTGATAGTAACGTTCAACACTCAAGTTCTCCATCATAAATTGTAATATGTTTCTACAACGGATGTCAAGATGTACATCATAATATGTGTACTTACAATTTTCGTGTAGCCCCAGCTTTAGATACATTATATACTTTATATAAATATGATTATAAGTCACTGTGATTCATGGCACTCATTGTCTTCGTATTATTTTTATAATATTTTGACTTAATGTCATATTGTTGTTTTGGGAAATTATCAATCGTGATAGATTTAGGCCCGGTTTGCCAAATTTCATTTTACCAAAACTAATAATTTAGTAAATTAATCTTATGACAACGGGACAACTATTTATATAGGTACTTATATATTATATATATATATATACTATTTATATATATACTAACTTACATATAGTTGTAGTTTGGTGTGTAGTATGTAGATATTGTTAAAGGCCTATGTGTTATATGAAAAATTACTTAAAATCATTCTATATAGTGACAAACTACATATATACATTTATGTATATGTATATTTTATATATACCTACATCACACATAAAATTCATTTTTTTCATATTTAAAACAGTTGTAATTTTGATCATATTTTATGTCAAACTTTGATTGGCTGAATTTTGGCTTACGTCAACACCAAAAAGGTTAAAAAATTTTAAAAATCCTAAATTGTATATTTCTGTTGACACATTGATGTATGTAGTCTAATATAAGTTGCTTCTTTTATAGGTATAAATCTGAGTACAATGGAAAATTCGATGAAACAGAATTCATTGAAACGAGATTCAGCAAATCCGGACGACACGATCATGTTAAGCCAACGGTAAGAGACGTTAATACTAAAGAATGAGTGAAATAGTAGTATATTTTCGTTTTATTAACCCATGCGATAGTGGTCAATTTACAGTACCATAACTATGAGATAGGCCTGTGTGCGAGGAATCGTTTTTAGACCTCTTAATTTTTCCTCCCTGATAAAAGTATACCTAATAAAAATTTTATGTACTTTATTCATATTATGTCTGACATTACATATATACTTTTTAATATGAATAATTATTTATATAAATATTAATTAATTATATTATTAATTATATAAATATTTTATTTTTCACTTATAGGTAGGTATTTAAAATATTGCATAATACATTTTGTAATAAATAATAAAGCACAAAAGTTTTACGCATATTTTAATTGTATCAGAGATTTTTATAGGTCCCAAATTTTCCATTATTCAAATGTATATGTATCATAAATTATATTTGATTCTGAGTATAATTAGTTTGTAATATGTTTTATTCAATTTTGGGCTATACATAACAACAATTATTTATTTTGAGATTTTTAAACACTAAAAGTATTATTTTTGTGATTTAACTATTTAAAACTTTAAAATTTAATACATGTTTAATCGTGCTTTATATAATTATATTACATAATGCCGAAAAACATCAGTATACACTTCTTTAGTTAGGTGTTGAATAGGAATTTTTGAGTAAAAACATTTTTATTATTATAAAATCCGTTTTAAATAATAACTTAAAGATGTAATTTTTAGATTTTCTTAATAGATAATTTCTTTAAATGTTTTAAATTTGTTTTATTTTCATATTTCTTAGAATTTCACGAAAATTCTCTATACAAAATCCCTTAAAAATCGGGTGTTACACAATTTTGTCACTTACTAAAATAGTACAAACTGTCTCCTAAAAATGTTTGTTACTACCTACTATAGAGCCAAATGTCCGAATTTTCCATTTGTTTAATATAACCATACAATGTCCTTCATCCAGTTATCGTTTCTCATAATAACCATAATGATTCAAAATCGAGATAACGTCTTTGTTAATTGTGATAAAATAAAAAATAACATATTTTGTCGTTATATTTATAAAACATGTGTTTCATTAAAAAAAATTATGGGGAATTTATATAAATATATATACCAATTTCGAATAAAATAAATATAAATTTGGAGGCCCATGTACAATGCATACCTTGCACACTACCCGGGCCACCCGGAAGAAATATTTATGAGGGGGGATGTGAAAGGTGAAAAAATAATATAATACTTCTCTTTAAATCTTAAAATAACCAAAAAAAAGTTATCAATTTTTTTCCCATTTTGCCAACTAAATACTGAATAATTTATAGATTGCCAATTAATTAAGTCTTAAAAATAAATACTGCATTAAAAACATGAATAAACAAAAAAAAAATCAACTTTTTCTACTTTTACAGACTGATCGTTATTTTTCCGACTGTTTTCCAGAGTCTGTGGGGGTAGGGGGAGTCTAAAGGCTGTAAATTTAATTCACTTATGCAATTATAATTGGCAAAATATACTTTCAAATATGCACTAAAAATACGTAAATATGAACAAAAATGTACTAAACGTCAGAAATATGCAAAAATATGCAGAATACAATTTTTTTTATTAGATATTTATAATTTTGTAAGGGATATAGGTATACCTATGTGTCATGTTTGCAAAATGTTTCATGAATCCTACGTCATGACGATGGTCACTAGTATAAATTTCACTAAAAAAATCAGCACAACTGCCAAATTGTTCAATAACTTATACATTTCTAAAAAAATAAAAGAAATTTGAGGAAAATATGCACTTTAGTGCTCAGACACACATTTTATAGAAAAATACGCAATATCAATTTTTGTATTTGTATTTTATTTAATATATATATTTCATATATTTGTAACAATATGAAAAAGATTTTTTACCGAATGCATTTCCACGTACGGAGTGCAAAAAAACAACCATACAAATATATTAAATTCACGGCCCTGCTAATAAGTTACAGGTTAAGTAAAATAATATGATTTAGATATACTTTTTTGGGTTACACCTATGAAGCGAGCTGGGTACCACTCGGACATTTTAATTCGAAAATATCCTCCGATTTCCTATGAAATACCACATAGAGTAGGTAACAGATTAAACTAAATACGGTTTAAATGTCCACTATTAGCTTAAAATATAAGTATTTTAAGGAAACATAGCTGGGAGGACTGGCCCTGCACGGGTGCTCTACTCGATTCAGCCGGCTCCTTTCGTTCGGGATTGTGAAAAATTAAATCGAAAATATCCCATCATTTGCTATTAATAATCACGTCGAGTAGTGAATAGGACACTGTGAATTAATTTTGAGTATGATTATTATATTATCGTAGTGTATTTCGGATATTTATTTTACATATACCTACAAGCACGCATAATCTTTCGATTGTAAAAAACAACTTGTTTGGTATAAAAATGATGCGTAAGATATGTCGTTTTAAATAATAAAAAACATTTCATCGCTATAATATCTAAACTAAGTGCAAGCGGTGCAATACTTTTGTAGAATCGTAAATGACATAAATAAGACTATCTATTAAAAAAAATATACCTACCTATATCCTTGTAGACGTGTAACTGCGCGTAAATTTAAATTACAGACAAAACCATAGCCTCAATACCTACATTAATACGAGTATACCTATTAGGTACATAATAATATATAATATATCTAAAGTATCAATTATACGTTCAATATATTATATATTTAACAACATTCAGTTTATAATTGCATGAATCATAAAATCCTGAATCTATGATTAACTCTGTATTAATTTTCAGATCTCAAAATCTAAGAATAACTTTAAATATAAAATTGCTATAAATCGGGGTGGGGTAAAATAATAAATTTTAAAAAATTACATCTCTAAAGGAGATATCAACTGAATACCAGAAAATGGTCAAGCATGTTACGATAAGAGCATCCTTTCCTATAGAAAAATGTATACAGATATAAAAAATCAAAGAAATCATCATAAAACCAATAAATGAACTTACAATTTTACATCATTTTATTTCTCAAACTCTAATTTGCTCAGGTTTACACTATTACATATTAGGGGAGTCAAATATGGTTCTTGATAGCTACGATAAGCATAGCTGCCTAATTATCGGACGGGTTTTATAATTATGGTTGGCTTGCGCCAGACCAGAGACTACTTTCAAGAAAAACCTTGTTAACTACTTCATTTGCTACCTGGGAGACGAACCGTGGACCTCGTGCACCGAAACACGTGTTTCAACTATTCGACTAATATATACAAAAAAATAAAAACAAAAATCTGGTCCGAGGGGGTTGAAAGTACTCGTTGAGTAGTATATTGGTGGTGGATATTCTTTCAATAAAATGATTTCGAATGGAGCTTTGGTGCAATAATTAAATTTTTAAATAGGTAACCATGAAAATTGTATTTGCTATTTTGTTACTTACCCTAAATTTACTCAAATAGATTTTAGCAATGTACATTACCTTACCATGTATATTGTATATATAAAATATATATATATATTTATTTGTATATACAAGTACTACTTTATTAATAATGGAAAATCGTTCAATTTTAGTTCTGAAGTATCTCCAAAAATCGTCCAAGTTATTTCACCATCAACTGTCATGTCTTATAAGTACTCAATCAAATACATAATAATCGGAGATGAAGGTTAAAGGGACTTATTTGTTTATAATAATTTATATAATTGCAAATTCATCTATTATGTTATATTATAGGAGTCGGAAAAACGTCGATCCTAGTGCAGTTCATGGACGAGAGATTTCAGCTCGAAGAATTTGGAAAAGTTACCGTCGGTAGGTGATTTATAATGTATAGCTACCTAATATATAATAATATTAATTTTAAAATTCAATTAAACCGATCATTTAATTGATATTTAAATTTCTTTACAGGTGCTGAACGAAATGAACATATGATAGTCATCAATACTGTACCTGTGAATTTAGTAATTTGGGACACATCCGGCAGAAAAATCTATAGATCGCTTGCATATAAGTGTTTTCATAACACGGCCGTGGTTCTGTTAGTGTACGACATCACACGTCGTGCTTCTTTCGACAACTTGGAATCTTGGTTGGCCGACGTGGACGCTAAACAACATCCCGATTCCAAAACGACCATTGTGCTTATCGGGAACAAAAGGTAATTAATATTTCTTCAAAACCTTAAAATTATAATATATATATATATATATAGTCAATCATAATATATTATCATTGAAGTATTATGTTTATTATATGTAGGGATATCATATATCCCTTATTATACGGGATTTCACATATTAAAGTTTTAAACAAAATGTTGGAAATCTAATTTTTGTGCCGTATTTTCAAGTACACAGTTATAATTCCGTTTGTCCCTTCCGTTTGTCCCTTATTATTAATACATATAATTTAAAATGTATTTATCATTTTATTTTTATTTTGTTAATTACCAATTAATCAATATTCAAATATAATAATTAAAATAACTATTAATTAAACATTTTTCAGCAAAATCTGTACTTTTATTTATGATTTTATCGGGAAAGTAAAAAACTATTAAAATTTATATAATATGAAATGAGAGATAAATTGCATTATTCCACAAAATGTATTTCATAGTTTTCGAACAGAACAAATGGAGGAGCAACTCATGGGTAAAGAACTTTCTGATAGCAAATTTTATCTAGATATAGTAGAAGAAATTTTATAAAGTTATTTTGTAATTTTCTCAAAATTTATCTTACAATTAAAATAAAAATTGGGAGATGGGTACTGATGGAGAGTAGTATAAAAAAAAAAGACGATTTTTGATAGAAGATACCAATTTCCAACCATTATTTTTGATATTTTATAAAAATTCATTGGAAAATTATTTAAAATTGTATTCAAAATTATTAAGTCTAATACAAATGTCCAGTTCTTATTTAAAAAAATTAAATTTCGTATCCTTAATTATACAAGTATTATAATATGCATTTTCCTTAATATAAATCCCATATATATATATATTTTAAATTATTCCATTCCTTATTATAAAAATGGTTGTAAAATATTATTAGGTAATACAGAGAGATAATAGAATGGCCTACAACATTAACAGATAAAATATTTCTGTTCATTTAAAATTTCGAAATATACGAATTATTTGTTGATATCGTGATACCTAGATAATTATAATTTTATTCTACAAACGCTCCCTATAGTACTAACAACTTATTATAAATCTGTTTTTGCAAATTTTGTCAATGTATTTTACACGTATTTTCTTATAGTGACTTGGAAGAAAAACGAGAAGTCACGAAAGAAGAAGGTGAAACATTTGCTAATAAAAACGGGCTTGTGTTTATGGAGTCGTCCGCTAAAATTGGACACAATATACAGCACGCATTTCTAAGTATTGCTAGACATATATACATGGATATTTACACAGGAGTATTAGATGTTAAGAAAGTAAGTTGCAATATTTTAAACTGTTTTGTAATATCATACATTCAATATGTTGTATATTATTTATGATTACTATTTAGGAAAACGGTATTAAATTTGGACCGCAAGTACGCACTTTGCTTGACAACAATAATGGATTAAATGGCAATAATAATAATAATAATATTAATAATAATTGTTGTTGTTTTTAACTAGTTTACCTATATAAGCAAATTAATCTTAAATGTTTTACTATTTTGATAATTAGTTTTTCCAAGGTTTTGATTATAGTTTTTTTTTCATGTGTAAATTGTGAATATAGTTTTTAATAAACTAAGCATTTACTGTATTATAATTATTGTATTACTCATTTCCAGTGTTGAATCCATATATTTTCCTATCCGTTTTTTTTTTTTCAGTGTCAAATATATACTATAAATCTGTAACCTATATATTGTGTTATACATATTATATATTTCAATACGATATAATTTATCTATGAAATATATTCTGATTGGTAGATAGCTGCATTTTTCATGAGAGGGATCTATTTGCATATTTATAAATTTTATCATTTATGAAATGTTTTCTATTTATTGAAATCATGTAATTATAAATAATTAATTAATTAAAATACAAATAATTCATATATTTTAATATATTTATTATATTAAAAAATTATCTAACCTTATGATGTATACTTTTTGTAGATGATATAGTTTGTGTTGGTTAGTGATAGCCTTAAAGAAGTGAACGGTAAGCTGGAAAATGGAAAGAAGTTCTTGAGTGGAAAATATACAGAATATGATTTTAGAGAATGGAAAAATAGAGAAAACAATGAAAAACAAGTAAAGTGGGGATGTAGTGGGTAAGGTTGAGCAATTCACGTATTTAGGATCTGTTCCACAGAAGAATGGTGATTTTGAAGAAAATATGAAACATAGTATTAAGTGTGAGCGGATAAAATGAAGGCAAGCGCCATGTTTTTATTGTGATAGGAAAATTTCAATTAAGTTAATAGGTAAATTTTTTAAGACAGTAGTGAGGCTTTCAATAATGAATAGATTGTAGTGTTAAGCAGTAGATAGAAAGATAGAACAGAGTATGAGTGTAGCAATGATGCGAATGTTAAGATGATTAAGTGGAGTGACTAGAAAGGACAAAATAAGAAGTGAATATATAGGTATAGTATAGGAGTGGTTCCAATATTGGAGATAATCAAGGAGAATAGATTGAGATGGCTAGAGCATGTTATAAGGATAGGTAGTAAGAGTAGTAAAAGCAATTTATGGTGAAGAAATGAGGGGAATAAGAAAACCAAAAAAGAGATAGGGGATGTAATAGAGAGTATTATGAGGTGGGCGAATGTAAATGAAAGTTCTGTGGAAGTTTATGATTTGGGTGGCCAACCCCAAATAGTTGGAGAGAGGTCTAAAGAGAAGAGAGAATGAAAAATTATAATATTAGTAGGTATCTATGAAAAATTAAAAAGTTATAAATTATAACTCAAAAAAATTCTTTATCCTATTTGTTCAAATCTAAAATGCATTTTTATACTTTAAAAAATTACTGATTTAAAAAAACTAATTCGTCTTTCAAAACCAAAAGTTATTTTCTTTATTGTGTCTATTTTTTTTCCTTTATATTGTATATTATAGCACATATTTCATGGTTTTTAAAACATATTCTAGTGAATATTTTTTATTGTATAATGTTATAAATCTCGAGCTTTAATTATGTTAACATAGAAGCATTTTTTATATTATATAATAGTTAATACAATATAAATTGCTTTATAATTTTCAGATTAATAAAAAAATTCATCTTCCATTTTTTATTGGTTCTAATAGGCCATTTTAACAAATTCATTTTTAAAGTTCAACGATTAAACTCATTTAATTATATTTCAAAATTATTTATAAATAGTCCCATATATATACCACTTTTTATTGCCATGTAATCACGATATATTTTGCTTAAAAACATGTGTACTAACTACTAAATAAAACCCAAAAACACATTTTAAAATGGTTTCAAGTTAAAACATCTATTATAAAATATTTAATGGACAACATTTTGGATACGATCTCAAAGTATTTTTATCCTTCTCTTATTATAGCACAATATAGAATATACAAAAAACTTTTTCATTAAATGTTTAAATCACTGTAACTTTCTTAATAACTAATATTTTATAAAATTCTTATGAAATAGTCGAGTCTGTCACTCTGGCCCTGCCATTTTTGATAAAAAAAAAAAAAAATTCAAAATTATATTACATTGTTTGTGATCATTTGTAACCACCATAAATTTTTTTATAACTTACCCTAAAATCCTTAAAAATGGATTTCCTTATGGCAGGGCCAGGATGATGTCACTCCGGCCCTGCCATAGGGAAATTTGACTTTTAGATTTCTGTAAATAGCAAAGAATTATGTAATATAATTTGTAATCAATTGTGACAAAAAGTACTCCTTAAACTCCGTGATGATATTTCAAAAATGTTGAATATTCAAGAAAAAAAATTATAATTTACGAGGAATAATTGCGTTTATTGGATCAGATGGAAGTCAATTAAGAAACCCAGTTGGCCATTCTATGACCTACTGCTTTATATCAAATGGAATATGGGAGTGCTACGATGATACTAATGACGAAATAAAAATATATGGATATAGGCATATAGCAAACATTGAGATTATATAGTATACTCATCAGCATTTTTTTTTCAAAACGTATATTGTTTTTATTATATTTTAAAAATGTTATAATATTTTAAATAATACACACAGTTTTAAAATAAATATTATCAAATCTAATTTATCAATTTATTTTTATAATAAAGAACTCAAATAATAATGTACTTTGATATATTTATTTACGCATACATATCCTTTAGTCTATTAGTAATTTATTGTGATGTATGAACATCAATTCTATCTTAAAACTACAAGCATACTAATGAAATGGTATTCGTGTTAGTTCTAAGAGGAGATTAGGTAAATAATTACAATGTCAATAATGAAAATAGTATTCTATGGTATACATACATAAAAATATTTACCTAGGGAATCGAAATTTCAAATACATCATAAATAAAGGTCCAACTTCTAATTTTGTTGTGATAAATACTAGGGCTAAAGCCCCTAAAATTACTCTTTTTAGATCTTAAAAACCTCAAAATCTTAATATCTATAAATCATTGGTGGCTCGTGGAGTTTGAGAGTAGGAGGGCGATTAAAAATTATTCATATAAAGCATAAATATACAATAATAATTATCTTGGTACCAATTTAAAAGTTATTTATTAAACCAAAATTAATACCATATAGAAAAACAAATTTATAAATACGTCTTAGCGAAAATTTAATTTACAAAATATTAAAACTTATACATTTTATACTCAAAATTTAAGTGTTTATCATTCGTTTAATTAAACAGGCTTTTCCAAGTTATTGTATTTCAATTTTCTGTTATTATGATACTGCATTTTTATCTACTATAATATAATAATATAATATCATCCACCAATAATAAAAGGATAAATAAAATAAATAATAAAGAAATATAGAAATGTGCACGCGTCACGAACACAGTAATTACACGTTAACTTATTCCGTATTGTTCCGCAGTCCACATACATGTCGGGCGATTATTCGTATCGCTCCGGTGCGCGGCGGCCGCATTATTACTGAATTTCCCCTTTTGTGTTTTTGTGTTTTGATCGTATAGTTATAACGGGCGATTGTCAATGTCGCTTCTAGCGCTGAGCGCTGTTCAATACTCGATAACCACGCTAAAGAATAATAGGTACCTATTTTAACCGTGCTATTACCTATAGTCGGGAGAATGAAAAGTGACTGCTTAAGCGAACGCCTCTGGTAGTTTATTTTCATCAGAGTAACGTAAAATAGTTTTTAATGATACATTGAAAAATCGTGATAACGTTTCACAGCCGTAAGGTTCCATTTGAACCCAGAATAACCCTAAGAAGAAAATAATAAAAACGTATACAAAAGCGTAGCCGGCCAAACGTTGTATATAGACCATGCGACTATCGAACCTTAAGGAGCGATTCCTATGCACGCGTCTAGAGACGCGCGGCCGACGCGGCGCGATTTAATTTTAGCCGCGCAGGCACTACTTTGCTTGTTTTTAAATATAACCGATTCCTATGATCGCGGCGGTCGCACGCAGGGGCCGCTGGCCGCTCGCTTCTACAGCCGCGCGGCGACGACCGCTCCAAGAGCAGTCAAATCGCACGAGTCGCGCGGCTAATAGCTAATTATTCATATTTTAATTTTCAAAGTTCAAGATTTTGTGAACACTGTGTGACACAAAATGTCTTTAAAAGTATCATTCACAGTGGAAGAAGACATACAAATGGCTGAATATGTTAGGGAACATACATGTTTGTATGATCTAAAAAATGCTTACTACAAAGATCAGCAAATAAGGGACAATGTATGAAATTAATAATAGCGAAGAAGAAGATAGTGCAACAGTTGACGATGAAAATAATTCAAGTGATTTAAATGATTTTTCAATTATGTCTGCAACAGAAAACACTTCAGTTCAGGAAACTGAACTTGAAAATAATTGTAATACTGGAAAAACAAAATTATTAAAAGAAAAAAGGCCTACTAAAAAAGTTAAACAAAATGACGAGTTACTGTCGTTGTTGAAAAGGAGTAATGACGAAAGACAACACATTTTAAGTTCCATTAATAAAGTTGAGGAAGATGACGATCCCATTGATGCATTTTTTAAAACAATGGCATTAACAGTGAAATAGTTTCCACAACATTTAAAAATAAAGGCAAAAAAAGAAGTGTTCAACATAATTACGAATTTGGAAATAGAAAACAACAGTACTACATCGACATCAAATAGGAATAGCTTATTTTCATCTCCAAATTCT
>JAIPRL010011071.1:0-14215 GCA_025469235.1 Pemphigus obesinymphae
CAACTATCTAATTGTAAAGACGATGTTTTTATTCACAATTTCACAAGCTTGTTTGTGTATACAATTAATAAAAATCTCATAACAAATTTTGAACTTTAATTAAATGCGTTCAACTTTAAATTGTTTACTCTAAAATAAAATACTTCATAGCTTTAACACTAAATACTGATAAAGTCATAAAACACTTGTGTACAACTGGAACCAAAATGGCGGATGAGAATACTCACAGTTATAGTGCCTTAGTAAAGATTAAGAAAGTCATGATATAAATAAAATTGATTTGAGTCTACACCATATGGTCACGGAATATATAATATTCTGTGATACTGTTATCGTCAAAAAAAAGAAAATATAATTGATGAAAAATATTTTCATTGCAAAAAATTCTAAAAGAAAAACGGTCAGGGGGGAGGGATCTATCCCCCATATCACCACACCCCGTGTACGCCACTGTGCTTCACGTAGGCTTTTTCATTACCAGTCCTGGCCAACTATTGGCGATTTTCAAGAAAAAAAAAAAAAAAAAAAAATCTTTCCCGAAATTTTCTTTTTATATAAGGACTTTTTTTTTTTTTTTCTACTAAAACGCGCGAGTACATATTATATTAAACATTATTATTATTATGTTAAAATGCGCACCGGTAACGTAATATTATAACGTGCGTATCCTGCGGCGGCGGCGGCGCGCGGCGGCGGTACGTTACGATTATTGTTTCCGAAAAAATGTCATCGGCACGCGTGTTCGGTGCGTACGGCGGCGGCTGTGACCGAACAACCGCCCGGAGAAACGTAGACCGGCTGCCCGGTCGATGGCGCCAACAGGATTGGGCCACGCGGTGCGCGCGCGCTTGTGATTTACAACAAACTGCATTCTTCGCGTGTCCCGTCACTCTCTCACTCACTCTCTCTCCGGCCGTCTCGACCGCCGCCGCCGCCAGTCCGGCCGGCCGGTATAAGAAGATCGCACAGGTAGCCGCGGACGAGAGACCTTCACGTGCGACCGCGTGCGTGTAAAATACGTACGTGTGTGTGCGTGTATTATTATTATTATTATTATATTTACGCGTGTTTTTTTTTTCCTTCCCCGTCCGTCACATCCGTCTCCGAAAAATCATTTTCTCCCCAGCCCGTTGTCACTTTTCCTTCTTCCTCCTTTTTACACAGGTCCGTGGCGAAATAATAATATCATAATCCCATTATACCCATACCTATACAGTACGACTCCCGCAGAACGACTGTGGCGTTTCTTCTCAACATTTCTCAACGCAATTGTCCGGAGTAGAACCCGTTTTCAGTCTTCGGAACGGTCACCGAAAAAAAAAAAACAAAAAAAAAAAACTGAACACGTTCACGTTCACGTTATTCGAAAAATACGAACACGTTCGTCTGGCCGGCTCTACATATTATATACGACACGAGCGCCAAAAGTACGAAAACGACATATCGTCAAAATGTTCAGGACATGAGCGCCGAATCTAATATTACATATACCTGTTATATGGGAATCTATGGGGAAAAAAAAGACAAATTGTTTCATTTTATACGTAATATAACAAAATAATATGATAACTAGGTATTTTTCATCGTTTTTGTTGTCATGTTAGAAATATTATCGTTTTCAATAATCACAGATATAATAATAATATGGTATAGAGCTTATATAGTCAATAATAGTCTTTATAATCTTAATTCTCAAATTCTCAATATTAAAAAAATATCTTAGTAAAAGTGTATGGTATGTGCAACTTACTGCTGTTAAAAAATCTGGAATACTTTAGTATAATATGAATAATAATCAGAATCCAAAGATAATACAAAATAATAAATATAATACAATTATTACCATAGAATACTAACCGACCATTAACACATACTATAATATTAATATTATCTGTGATGATAATAATTGAAAATTATGAGAAATTAATAAAAAATAGGTACCTAGTTATCATTATTTTGTTATATTATGTATAAAATCCAAATTAAAATAATTTGTCTTTTTTTCCTATTACCGTTATACGACATATAAGCCAAAATTAACGATCGAGGTGTTGTCGGCAATAATTTACGTCTTTGTGTGTACGTTGAAACTCGAATATTTCCAATATCATCTGAAACCATTTCATTATTTTCAGCGGCACCAACTTCGTGACACACTATTTTCGATGGTCTGCGGGTAAGGTTTTTTCTTTTACAATTATCACGCAAAAGATGACACTATTGGCATCATGATCGTTCACTATATCGTGTAAATGCTCACCATTAATACGAACAGTCGCAGTCATAGATTTATCCATCTCTATTCTAGCAGAACATTTTTTTTTTTTTTTTTTTGGTACACCTCAATGACACATTACCACTGTCCATTTCTCATAAAAATCTATATTTTTGCTCTTCAAATAAAATGCACACAACATCTTTATTCGTAATAGTTTATGTAAAATTCAATTTAACGAGTGACGCTAATACGAATGCTTACGAAGTGATACTAACAGTATATGTCATAACACAAAACTGCTCTCACACTGTCTATATGACACATAGATGTTAAAAACATGGATAGGACATAACGTCTTATCAACGGTCGTCAATTATGAAATTGAGGCCGTTTGTTTACAATGTGATAAGTCCCGTTTACGGCATATAACACAAGACAGTACCATATTTATTAAAATATCTTATATGATAGTTATAGTTTGTTAATAAAATAAAAAAATAGTTACAACGAATATCGGAATTTAAAATAAATGTATTCTATAATTTAAACATATAATATCCAGTATTGTAAACAAACGGCCTCAATTTCTTACGAGTTCAGGACCGCAAAAACATAGTGGCCTAAATTAGAGATGCCCTATCCATGTTTTTAATATTTATGATATGACAATCTATCGTAATCAGATAATAAATTTGTCGATTAAGATTAAACGTTTGGAGTTTTCAAACGATATAGTTCTAAATTTAATATCTGTTATTTATCTGATATTTAATATCTATTAACGGTGGCACACAGGTACCTAGGATTTTGGCGCTTCCGTACGATACGACTTTTTTTTTCTTATCTTATTTTGTCTTCCACCGATCTAGTCGTTCATTTTAATCAATTAACTACAAAAATATACGTTTTTCTTCTATTATATTTACCGAAAAATACCGATTCATAAAAACCAATACTTTTCATGTTATGGCTGCAGGCCGTCGGAGTTGGACTTTTAAGTATTATAAATTTATTTTTAAATTTATAAATAATTATATTATTTTTTTATAATTTTAAATTATATATATATATATATATTTTATTTTGTAATTTTTTACCGGAATACACGGAGCTTCCGTAAATATTCTTTAAAAATTACCATTTTGTTATATAACAGTCATTCTAGGGCATATATACTGTATAGTACTATATATAATACTTGTAATAAATGTCCGTATATTATATATTTGTAATAATATAATATTTTCTTATTCATTGGATGCATCCCGCTCCTGTGCGTTTCTTTATCCGACATTATTGTGTGTGTGCGATGTAATGTTTTATTATATATTATTATTATTGTTATTCTATGACGCCTTACGCCGCTACCGCCACCGCCGTTTCGACCTACATAATATTAATGCGTCGTCGTCTCTCCAACACGACAATATGATTATATTATTGTCAGTTATTATTATTACTGTTTACTATCCATATTAGATGCGACTACTATATTTACCGTACAGCTGCTCGTGAGATCAGTATAATAGTGGTGGATTTTATTTTTGGCGGTAGGTGTAACGTAGCGATTAACCCATCACTTTTGGAGTTTATCATTAATTGAGGAATACAAGACTGATTTTTGGGAAACGGGTAAATACACCTCGTACAGTTATACACCATTATTTGCAAGTACTAATAACATACATACTTGTAGGCAACACTGATTAGGGATTATCTTTATTCCATAAATTCGTTCATCTTAATGTGCTCCAGATTTGCAGATATTGACTTACCATCAAAAGAATTTATTTTTCAACTTTTGAACTTTTTTTTTTTATGGACTACCTTTATTAATATAGTGGTCAAATGGTCGAAACGCGTGTTTCAACTCATGAGGTCCACACAATTCTCAACTTCCAGGTATCAAACGAGGTAGCTAACGAGATTTTTCTCGCTGGTGGCGTCTGGTCTTTGGTGCAAGCCGGCCAATTATTTAAAAAATTTTAATTTTGGATTCTGAGTGAGGAAATCAGTAAAACTGTATTGGTTTTGCAAATATTTTTAATGGTTTATCAATTGACTTTGAAACACAGTATGTACATGTATAGTACGAAAAATTTTAAATATCAGAGCCAACTCCTAATTTACACTACATATTTTTAATTACCGTTAGCTTATGGGCTCAGATATTGTTCAGTAGATCCTAAGTATAATTTATTATATTGCAGAAAAATGCGGAACTAAAATAAGTACCTATAAAAGTACTCAACGTTATCGCACCAAAACGCCTATTTTGATAGATTAAAAATTGAAAAATTCGTTCTGGTACTACTCAGTTACTATAATATAATATATATTAGTCTAATTTAAATTTTACAGATTTTACAAAAATCTGAAATGTCACCCTTAAGTATAGCATTTTTAATATTCTAAAGATTTATATCATTCCATGATGAGCTTATGATAGATATCTACTATTCAACAGTGAAGCCCATGGTGAATATTTATATATACATTCTATGGCGAGCCTTTAGAAGAATATATATTTTCACGTTGATACTATTGTAGATAACTATATCATTTCACTGTAAATCGTTATATATTTAAAAGCGCAAAAGTTATTGGTCACAATTATAAACTTTCTGTGTATACACAATTCTTCAGAATTAAAGTACTTGATAGTCAAATGGGTCATATATATAATATATATTATATTATAAAGAATAATATTTATATAAGTTTTGATTTAATATAATTAAATGCAGATTGTACATTAGTTGTTAAAAGTGCAACATTTTCAGTAGTTTTCAAAATATTTATGAAAAAAGAGTACAAATTTCACAGTACAATGTTCTTATTTTTTGATTTCGGAATGATTCTAATAGGGAACTTAAAATTCATAACAATTTAAATCATTTTAGCAGTATAATCAAGTTATGGAATTTCTAAATAAATTGAATTAATTTTACACATTCTTGTGGATTAAAATTTTATAGTATCTACCTTTTTGATAATAGAACTTTTGAATTTGAATATAATATGATAAACTCAAACAATTTAAAACGCTTAATATACAAAATATTAAACTAGAAAACAAAGAGAACATAAAAAAAATAGCCAAGCGAAAAAAACAATCCATTAAAAAATAACTCATTTTTAGTTTGGAGTCATGATTTTCAAGTTATGCTTAGCTTTTGAGTGAAGTTTGTAAAATAAGTAACAATTTCAAAAATTTCAGTACAGTCAAAACATTATTATATCAAATATCAGAATAAAGAAACGATTATTTATTTTCCCACCATACTACCATTTTACTTTTGTTGTTCATTTATTTATTTATTTATTTTAATATCAAGGCTAAACGGTAATTACAAGAGTAAATATATATAGGGAATAATAATAGCAAAAATAAAACAATGAATAACAGAACAATACAAACTTACCTAAAATAACTATTTACACACCTACTTAACTAGATTTGAGTAGCTGTTTTTAACATTCTATGCATAGGATATATGTTGTTATAGGAAATGGCATGAGAAGGACTGTGAAAAAGAGTAAAATTTCTTGTACTGTGAGAGGGATCTCTAAAAGAAATACGAGAAGCATCAAGGGAGTCATTAAGTCATTAGGAAGATAATTAATAAATAGACAGTAAATGTAATTACGACGGTTAATTAAGGGAGGTAAATTAAAAATAGAGCCAATATGCGAATACTTATGATTAAGGGGGAGGGGGCATTTTAAGTAAGTAAGAAGAATAAAAATTTATTTTGAACACGCTCAAGACGAAATTGATCCTGAGCAAGATAGGGGTGCCAAACTACAACCTCATATTCAAGTATATGGATCGAACAAGAGCAATGTAAAGTGAACGAAAACTATGAACAGATCTAAAGAGCTTAGTGTTACGCTTTATAAAGCCTAGGACATTATAAGGGCTCTACAGCAGTAAAATCAATATGATGTTTAAAGAAGAGGTTAAAGGAATAGTAAATTCCAAAATTTTTAATAAAAGAAACTTGCTGTAGCTGTGAGCTACAAATTTAGTAAGGATTAAGAAAAGGGCTTATTGATCTAGAAAATGAGATTACACTACATTTGTTAAGATTAAGAGAGAGAACTATATGGGAAACCCATAGACTAAATTGAACAAGTTTTTCTTGTAAAAGTAGGCAATTAGCTTGGGATTCAATAATTATACAAAATATTTTAGTACCGTCGGCATAAAGGAGGAATTGACCTTTCTTAATATTACTAGAGATGGAGTTAATGAAAAGACAGAAAAAGAGAGGACTTAAATTACTACCCTGCGGTACCCCAGAAGTAACATCATTAAGTTAGATGGAACGTCTTTTAATTTAACGAGTTGCTTTCGTTCAGTAAGATAAGATCGCAACCACGATAATAGAGGATCACCAACTCCAATCAGATCATGTTTCTTAACAAGTCAATTATTATCTACAGTGTCAAAGGCTTTAGAGAAGTCTGTATTTATAGTTCATGTGTAACTACAAATGAACACCGATTTCCTTAATTCCTGCTTTCTAACATTTATGACACAGGCAATGTATGTAGTAAGTAAAAGGGAGATCTGTAAAATGATACTATATTAGTATATTACCATTTAATCCATAAACATTTTGTTCATCATTATTACATTTTAAAATTTAAATAAAAACGCAATAACTAATGTAATGAATAACTTTTTTCTTCGACGTACATTTTTTGAGTATCACAAAGTATTTGAGGGGTTTTGACTCTAGGTCCAGTCCAATTAGTTGATAAAGGTCAACCTTTAGAATATTATTATATATAATACAGGCATATCTTGTAACATAAATATTAAAAGTTAAAAGTATTTAAAGAGTCTCGCGACTGCCGTATATTATTTCAAAGATGTATATTATATACAAAAACTTTTAATTCCATTAGGCCGACAAGATGTTTACTTATTCTTTAGAACCTTCTCGGAGTTAATTTTTTACACCAGGAACTCCCCTTAACTAGAAATAATATTTGAAATATTCTGGTAGTTATGATGACAGACGAATATATTAATGTTTTAAACTTTTATATTAGAGAACGATTTTCGATGTTCTTATGGAATAATTAGAATCGTTCACAAGCACAAAACCGTTCAGCGAAAGAATAAGAAATTGTCTGTACGACTTAATATACAGCAGTTACGAGGTCTTATACATACATTTTTTATTAAAATAATCGAATAAGTACTTACCAATTACAAATACTTTTCGTCGTATTCTTATAGGTATATACTATTACAATATTACTCCTTTCACTATTTAAAACCTATAATTTATTAATTGATAAATACTCTTTAGGGGCAAGTTAGTATTATACATTAATCAAACTTAAAAACTAATACTTAAATCAATTACAAGGTATAAGAAATGATTGACAAATAAAATTTTTCTAAGTTTTGACGATGGATCAACATAAAAATCAAATGCATTGAACGTCGAAAAGGGTTTTATGTCTTAAGTTAAGCGATGGTTCTTTAAATTTTAATCGTACAAGAAAATCCGGCCAGTCAATTTGTCCTCTGAGTAATTTGGCTACAAATACTCGATGGTACACGGCTGTGGGCTAAAGATTTCAAGCCACAATATGAAGCAAAAAACCGTCTCGATAATAATATCGTTACCGACGCAAATCCATTATATATAGGAATTATTTAGAATGGGGAAAAAATGCAGGTATTTGAATAATTTTAGAATATTTTCTACGCGTACGACATTCAAAATAATATTTTAAAAGGCGCGTTTTCCGTCAAGTATATTTGAATATACGTACGTATAATATAATATATATATATATTATTCGAAACACTTTTTATTCTTTCTTTTTATTCGAATAATAATAATAATAATAATAATAGACATTCAGAATAGTTTCTAAAAGTGCATTATATTCTTTACACCCTGCACGTACTGTATATTACCGTAGTTTATAAAAACGTCCTCGATGAGCATATTATTATTATTATTATTATTATTATTACTATTATATACACCATTTCGATATATTATGTGCGCGCGCGCTCGCGCGTTATAGAGGTACAACAGGTAGGTTAGGTATACCTGGACTGCCGTTTTGTCACACGGCCGGCGACGCCACTGAAACGGACGGTGACGCCACTAACCGCAGTCAGTCGCCGCCGTATTATCACACGAATAATGTAATCGTCGCCCGGATAAGTTTGGTCGGGCGCCACACGTCCATCCCGGTACCTATACGGACCCAACAAAACGCAGGCAGACGTATTATGTTATTATTATTATTATTATTATTATTATCATTATTATTATGTATACGGTGACATATACGACTAGGACGGTTTTGCACTATATATATATTATATACATAATAAACATTCCACGATAATATACTGCATCCGAAATCCGTCTGCTGTGAGTGTGTGTGTGTGTTTTTTTTTTACTATTGTAATCGTTCTTATTTTTATTTATTTTTTTCATTTTTCCTTTTTTTTTTTTTTCTCATACTTGGGTATATTATGCGATTTATATATTATTATTATATATTCGAATAGCTCGCAATGGTAAATTTCAAAAAACCCGTATGGGGTACCATATATATTATCTTATATATAAACTCGCACCGCGCAAACCCGTACCTAATGGTTTTTTTACTACTCTTTTCGAAAATCCGTTATTTTTTATACGCCTGCCCGTATGTATTGCATTGTGCGCGCGATATTCATTCGGAGCGCCTTCGGGGCGCGGGTATCCGCCAATTTCAATGTGAAAATCTATCATTTTTATGCAAATAATGGAAAAAAAATTTTTTTTTTAATTTTTCACAATGAGTATTAATTTTATTGTATTTCATGTCCGTACAGGATTCCCCGGTGGAATAGTGTCTTTAAATTTTTTGATTTTGAACGGAGCTAGGTAGGAACCCATCAGTCAGAAATGTTTATTTTGCATTTGTATTTTTCTCGGGCAGCAGGAGTCGAGTTATGGAAGCGTATACGGAAAAACTACCTACCGTTTACGACGGGGTATTTTTATAAATGTAAAAATAACAAATTCAGTTAATATATTATATATATATATACGTGTGTCATAAAACGGTGACGTCATACAATTTTCAAATTCGTTTTTTTACAGTTAGGTATGATACGAGTATATAGTTACGTATACATTACACCGATCCCCGTTCAAAGTGATTTTGTAGAATACAATGATTTATCATTCATTTCAGATTTCATATATCCTCTGGTATCCTACCCGACGAGCAATGTCCTTCCACCCCCTACTGCTGCTGCTGCTTTCTTATATCTTTATCGTGCGCTAAACTCCATAAATGGACTGTACGACAGCTATTTATACAGACTTCCCAAATAATTTTTCCCAATTACATTTTTCGATAAGAAAATATTCTCGACAGTGACGATTTCCCTCTTCCTTCATAACCAAGTGAAAAACTTTTTCTACATACGTTTTGAGTTTTGAGTTTTGAACAGAACAAGCCGACTGGAGTTCAACCAGACGGGGAAAAATATGAGAAAATGTCGTACTGTTGAGTTTGAACGAATGGATTTACAACAGAAATGTTGCATTTGTTAACAAAAATGATTTACCCCCAATTTCACGTCTTACGAAAATTGGTCATAATTTAAATTTAAAATTATTTGTTTTTATAACACGAAAATATTATAATACAACATTCAAACATCAACAATTTTTTTTAACCGATTCTAAATCATGTATGTTGATTGTTTGGAATGTTTTTGTGGAAATAGTGTTTTTTGGGTAAACTTTTCCCAATCAACCGAATAATATTATGTATTAATTTAATTTATTTTTATTTGACATATTGACTCAAGCATATTATGGAATAGTTTCTTGGGATACAGTACCCCAAAATATAGTATATAGCCAAAAATTAACCACATACTTCGTTTTAAATTATATACGAATTCTTTATTTTAATATTATAGGATTTGTCAATTTTATTCTGTGTTTTTAGTTAAATTTTAATCATTTTTTCACATGAAACCTGAATTAAGGATTTCTCGGCTCTAAACAAAATTACTTTTAATTTAAAGGTGACAAATAAAACAGTTTATAGAATAAGACACGTAAGGAAATCGATAATTTCTTCGTAAACGGTCAGTATTGTGTAGTAAACGATAGAATCGTTCAATATTCAACTAATGTGAAACAAATTTTTTTTTTATAAATCGTTTTTGAAGAATTGCTATTTTGAAAATTATGCCAACAGATTTAATATTTTTGAAAAATAAGAACATTTGAAAATACAGATTTTATCTCGAGTTATATGAACACCGAAAGAACGTATATAGTTTGTAACACATTCCATGCATTTAATTATGATTTTACGATTTTATAAACGTCCTATAAACACGGATTTCAGTCAATTCGAGTAAAACGCATATTAATATGTCGCGTTAACCTCACTAAATAGTAAATAAAACATATTTTAATCAATTTTACATTTTATATAGGTATACCTACGTAATATATTAATTACGATTTTATAAGTTCATCTTTGATACTGATCTTTAAGTTAAAGACTTCATGCAGAAACTTTTTTTAAATATATTAAAATCATAAGCAAGTATAATATAATATATAATAGCAAGTATATGTTATTCTAAAACGAAACTTATATTATATTATTATAATTTATCTCATGTTTACTGTGTTATCGAATTTAATTTAAAAGAAAATTTTTGTGAAATAAACTTATTATTCAATTATTGGATTAGATTATTGCAGATAACTATATTATATATTATATTATTTATATCTATAGAATTATATACTGGTTAACTGCAATAATAATGATTTATCGTGATATTTCTATTTTAAATAAAAATATATTATTTACGAAATTTACCTATATGTTTGAAAAAGGACTAGAATTTGATAGAAAAATGTTGTGGTATTCTATTATTACTAATAATTCATGTATTTTGTAACCGTAATTTTACTATATTCATATATAATCTCTATTTAATCTAATTATAATTAATATAATACAAATTTAGTTTACTAAACTGTTCGTCTTCACTAAGTCCGTGAATAAATAATGTTTTTAATCTTCATGAATATTAATATCAGTGGTGTCCGATGTATAATAAAATGACATATATAAAATTCAACATTTCTATATAATATGTTCCTATACGAGTATTTACGCAAATGACAAATAGTATAATTAAATTATACTTTACATCAACTGCATGTATACATTTATGTGCAGTGCATCTTAAATATGTATATATATATATATATATACGACTTAAAATACTAGAACAGTTAGCTAATTAAAATGTTTCATTATCAATTACACGATGTCAAGCGATTGCCAGCGATGTTGACTAACTTGTAATTAATCAACAAGTTAGTTAAAACTACATTTTGATAAAATTTCATGGCAAAACAAAATAGTGGCTATGCATTGTATACTTATTGTTAATTAAATTCAAAATTAATATATAATTTGTTTGAATAAGTGCCAAGTTCACGCAATAAAACGGCGAAACGGATAGGAAAAATTTCATGAAGTATGCCATTTCTGCTGCAGCAATGTATGTAATACCTATGTAATACCATATACTGAATATAAAACTGTATAATTCAGCGAATGAATTACAAAATATTTAAAATATTTGTACATTTAGATGGCTCATCGTGTTATTTTTTGTATGTATTTAAAACGTGATAAATGTATATTTTCTATGTATGCATAAAATAAAAAATAAAAAAATTCGTACGTTATATTATTACGATATTCAGTAGGTATTTCAATACCTATACGTTTTTAATATAAAACAAATTAAATTACAATAATATATAAACCTATAATACTTAAACATATGTTTTGTGTACTTATTTATTTATATTTTATAAATAATATTTTTATATATTATTTTTTATTTATTACTTATTTATTTTATTTAGTGATTTTTTTTTAATGCGGAAAACAAACATGTATTCATCGAGTCGAGCATATATTATTTTTGAAATAGACGCGTATAATATACCGAATAGAATCTTCTTCTTCTTCTCCTTCGCCTTCTCTCCCAACTATTTGGGGTCGGCCAAAACTATTTGGGGTTGGTCCCTTAGGCTATCTCCACATCCAAGTACGCAATTTTGTTTTCCCCGCGAACATCCGAGATGGAAAAACTCGCCTATATTCTTTTTAATACTTCTCATACTTTTTGACAAGTTTTATGCCGGCTGTCGACCTGACGCAACCTCAATTAGTCGACTTCTACGACAGGCATGAGGAAACCGTGGAGATATTCTTAGCCTCCTCCACAGGGACAATATAATACTTCTCTTCACAAATTAAAATAAGCATAAAAAAAAAAATATAAAGGTATTCAACTTTTTTCCCATTTTGCCGACTATAATTTATAGTTTGCAGACTTAAAATTCCGAAAAATACTTAATTTCCCGACAAAGTTCTAAAATTCTTCATTCAAAATGTGAATAAACAAAAAAAAAAAATCGTCGACTTTGTCTACTATTTGCCGACTGTTTTCCGATATTTGGGGGGTTAGACACCACCTCCCCGCGGGGATATACCTGGGTATACCTATATTAATATGTTTTGAATAGGGATATCATACAAAAACCTACTAAGTACTCGTTGACTGTAATATCTACCTACTTAAAACAATATTTTCTTTATGTAAATTTGACAGATGTATAATTGTGGTTCGATAAAAGAAATACATTTCATAATAATTAATATTTAAACTTTACGAATAAAGAAATAAATAAATATTAACATAAAAGTATAATATAAATTAAAAATTAAAATTAAACCTAGATAACCATGTTACCTACCTACAGATATGTAAAATAACCAAAAGACAAAGATAAATGGTTAATAGATAAGTTAAATTGGTTTTAGGGCCATATAAAGTAATAGAATGGATGAACATTCAGTTTTTAAAATTTTAATTAGGTACCTACAATTGTTATTGATTGTTCATTTTTAATTACATTTCAAAAGTCTGTAATTTTCATGATTATAATATTAATAACCTATGATATTACATTTTATTTATTAGGTAGGTACCTACCTACTTGTTATATTACATTCTTCAAAAATTGAGATACCTAGTACGTATTGGAATTTATTAACTTATTTAATTTTTCGATAGATATTATTATAATAAATCAAGTACTTTGTGGAAGTTTGATTTTTGTAAATCTAAAATTTTATGTCAAAATATACCTCAATTTCACAGGCTTTGGTTACCGATCCAAACTTTCCAGTTAGGTACCAAATTTTTTACTGGTATTTAACCGATTGAGTTCTAGGTACTACCTAAATATTATTTCAAAGTCCTTTACTATTATAAGAAACCTGATGAATTTGGAATACCTACCTATATAATATAATTATTAATTGAGTTATAATTTTAACAAATATATTAAAATTGAAATAGGTACTTATTATAGGTACATAAATCTGTGATATTTTGACACATGATTGAAAATTATGACAGTTTTTGATTTTATAAAAATAAAATGTGCCATTTAATTAAGTATCTATACCATGACCATTAAACAAGTTTTCAAAACGTTAAGTCAAAATTGTACCTGATTTTGTATTTTATTATTTATTGTAATTTATCTTAATTTATGCAGGCCTAAATTATTTTTAAGTTCATAGATACGTTATAATTTGAAAAATTAATAGGTATTTAATATATTTAAAAATATTGTCTAAATTGTAAAAAACATATATTGTATTATTATCATTAGGTACTAGGTATAACATAATATTATAGAATAGGTAATTGAAACTCATAAAAACTAGGAAACTAGGAAAACTAGAACTTCGATCGACCGTGGGTAATGATCGTTTAGAGAGACTTATGACAATTTCCTGTGAAAATGATGTTGAAATGAACTATGATGCAGTCATTGAAAGTTTCAGTAAAACTAGTCCATATTTATTTAAAGCGTTGCATTAATG
>JAIPRL010011072.1:0-14213 GCA_025469235.1 Pemphigus obesinymphae
ACTGTTTCAAACCCCCTCTCTTCCACATAAAATAATCAATTTGTGATTTGTTCCCTCCACTCTTATAAGTTATATAATGCTCTTCCCTTTTCCTAAAATAAGTGTTCACAATTGCTAATTCATACGCTGATGCAAAGTCAAGTATTTTTTCTCCAGCCTCATTTATTTCTCCATACCCATACCCTCCATGCACTCTATTCTATCACAGCCTACATGTCTATTAATATCCCCACCAATTACAATATTGTCATTTCCTTGTACTCCTTGCATTACTTCATCCATCTCTTGCCAGAACCAATTAATAAAACAAATTAATCAACTTATAAGTTGAAAAATTTGTTGAAAAAACAATAATAAAATTAATATATGACATGATATCACATGACGTGATACCACAGAACAACCAGAAGAGACACTTTTCTAGATTTACATGGGTTCTTCTAGGAGATAGATTTGCCATTCCTGCGGGAGCATCAGTGTAGGTATTATAAAGATGATTCCCATTTGTCTGTTATTTCTAGTAGTATTGTTCATTTCGCCGTTTTTTTTTAATGCACAAAATAAAAACTTTAATTATTAAAATATATTAAAAAAATAACTTTTATTATAAAAAAAAGAAATATTATGCATAGTTATTTATTTAAAATTGTTTCAAAATAGTCGTTTTTCTATTTATTCTAATTTTTTACAGGTAAAATAAATAGAAAATAAAAAGAAAAAAATAATTACAAAATTATGATAAGAATAAAACATTAAAAAAAATTATATAATAAATAAAAACAATGCATATTCATATATTCGTTTAAATGTCACATAAATAAAATTGTCAAATTATTATAATAAAAGTAGTTACAATAGATACATACAAAATGTATTATTATCAAACAATTTTCACAGATGTTTTAAAATTGCTAGTTTTCTTTTTTTTCTATTATTGTCAGACAGTAAAGACTTATTTAAAAATTTTATTTTAGTAAATATTCTGAATCGGATGAAAAAATGTAATAAAAACAGTTTGTTAAAAAGTGAACAGGGGTGATTCAACCTCACATTACACATAAGGTCTTTTAATACTGATGCTAAATTATCTTGTGTCGCAATAGAAGGAAAATGTTCGATAAAAATGTCCTCCAATTTAATTATATAATTATAAAAATCGTCATGTAGCATTGATAGCTTACCAAAAGTTGAGGAATCTTCCGTTTCAGAATAAGTTTTAAAAAACCACAAAAAAAAGGACTGATCTAATTTTTTTGGGTAATTTGCATATGTAAGGCAATTGTTGCATATAACATATTATGTTTTTCTAAGCATTTTTTTATTAAATATCCACACACATAGATATATGCGTTTCTCTCAGGAACATTTAATTTCCTATAATCAACCGTACCCATTTGTACTGATTTAAATTTAAAAATTTTTTGTTCTTAAGGAGCAAGGACATTAACTGCAGATATTTGATAAGTTGATTTGTCACTAATATGAGTTAATACTTGGTCGAGGTCCTCTAGACAATTGGCTCCTAGAGAATGCTTGAAATACTGAAGGTAAAATATTTTTTTAAATGATTGTATAAATTGAATAGGAGTAGGATTTGTGTTGTTACCGTGTTGCTGACTAAAAGTGCCAAATAAATTTTCAAGGCATCTTGATTTAAGTGGCCAGTACAAATATAATATGCTTCGTTGTGGGTAGGATTTAAGGAATTCCAAAGCATTTTTAGCCCACAAATAGAAACTAACCAGCCATTTATGAAATTTGTACGTTAAGTAAAATCTGAATTATTTATTTTATTTATGACTTTCAATTTACTAAACATTTCAGTCATTTTTTTTAAATGATCTAATTGAGGTGACGTGTTTTTAAACGGGTTATTAAAAATTTTACTATTTGGAATTCCTCTAGAATTAAAAATATCAAACAGTTTATCCATGTCATTTATAAAATGTATTGTACTTTGAGAATCAACTGGTAATATCCCGCAATTTAGTGCTGTCGACATACCGGCCGCAACACTGGCACTAAACACTTGAGCCTCTAGTCGAACTTTCATCTAGTCAAAAGGACACGGATAAATATGAAAATATGTTAGTTTAGGTACCATACGGAGGTTGCATTTGAATATCAGGATCAATTGATAGTAAATTGTTTGCTTCACATTTCTCAATCCAAACCGCACACCTAAATTTAAATTTATCAATACAATTAGTATTAATAAGGTATTTGTGACCATTATTGAATATAATTAATATTTTGTATATCGGTAATGGAATACATGTATGTAATAAGTCATAAATTTATTACTTCCTACATAATAGTGTGCGGGTATTGTAATATTCGATTAATCAAGATACAAAAGAAATATATAAATGTTTAGTATTTCTTACCTTGCTTGATCGTTGGGAAATTTATGAAAATTTATTTCAGTGTCTTTCTTTTTTAAAAAATATATACTGGTGCAGGTCGCCAAACAACATTTGTAGCCGCTAGTATACATATTAAAAGACGTTAAAAGCAAAAATGTCAAAACGAATAATAATAAAAAATTTTAGATTCGAACCTCTCAAGACTCGAAGTTCAAAAAAAACATGTTCTTTGATATAGATTTGTTTACAATGATAATCGGAAAATGTGCAAAATCAGTTTCAGCAACAGAGAAGAATTTTTATTTATGCTTTATTTCTGGCTTCACTGATGCTCCCAAAGTTTTTCACAGATTTTCGAGTTCTCAGTGACTGACTCTTCTGGTTGTTCTGTGGTGATACCACAGAATGTGGTGGGTGATACTAACACAAATTAAAATTTAATCTGTGATAATAATATAATGTAATAATTATTTAAAGGCGCGCTATTTGAAATTGGCCAATCAGAGACGACCGGTCGCGTAGCAATGTATGGTATGTTAATATGCTCCCGGGTAAGTGGAAATGACGCTTCTGTTATAGCGAAACAACGCGATTGTCCGCGTATTGATGCCCCCGTCAACGAGTAGGAACTTTTTAAAGCATTTGGGGACCGCACACCTTATACAACAGTTACAAAATAATATTGAATGCTAACCGCATGTAGCGGCCAAACGGCAATGCCGACGAGATTGTCGGTGACACAAAAATACAACGCACGTGTTAAGACGGGTAGGTATGTAAAATATGATATATACCACGCCGCCGATGACGCGATTACGCGGCACGTAGCCGTATCTATAATAAAATATTTATAAAATTTTGCGGAGGCGACCATTTCGATGTAACGCCCCGCGAGACGAGAGAGATACCACACACGGAGACCAAAGCGCCGGCGGCGAGTCTTTGGATGGGGGGGGGGGGGTAGCGTGTACAAACTTCTCGAAAAATCGTTGTTCGACAATAAATTCCCATTCGTACCGATAACGTTTTTGTAATATAATAATTATATAGATAATTGCCGCAAACAGTCATATTTTTTAAATTTTACGCTGCTGTGGACGAGTATATATACGACAAAGAAAACCATTTTAGCTGTGATTATTTAGACATCAAGGATTATTTTAATTAATTAATTTTTGATTATAATAAATTAATATATATATATATATATCATTAACTAGTTAATACGTATGTTTACGCAACTTTTAATTTACAAATAGAAATTGTTAATTTAACCTAACCTCTCCCATGCCTACATTTTAATTGTTGTTCATTTTTCATCTATCACTATAATTAGATAATAGTTTTATTATCATATTTTTATTTTATTTTCGTTATATTAGTATTAAATTGTGAATTATTTTTTATCGGGGTCAGTTCGTTCACTCGACCTTGTTGACATGTTACAAAAATATCTTTTGCTTGACTCCGTCGACGCAGTACACTAATGTTCGCCATTGCCATTGGTGGAAATCGGGTTGAATTATTGATGGGAGCTGGGCTAAGACTATATACATACAGATAATTATCAACTAAACATTTTTTCTCGCTACATTCGATATTAACGTTTCCCAACTTCAATATTGATGTATAATATATCATTTCACCAGCCCCTGAAATATTCTACTTTTCGTACTACTAATTTAATCCATTTTTCTTTGAATGAGTATTTTTATTTTTCTCATCAACATTATAACATTTGAAAATGTAGAATGAGCTAATTTTTTACTATATTAAGTTCACGTACCAATTCCACACAGTTTTAGTTGAATTACACATAAATATTCATTGACGTCGTCAGACTTATAGTAATAGTTGTATATGAAAATAACTAATAAATCAAATCATAACATATTTACATGAAAAATAAATAAATTATACATTAAAAAAAATCTATGAAAATCCAAAAAGTAAAATAACACTGAGATTTTTGTTATGTGGTACTTATATATTATATAATATATAATATAAAATACTATTATATAATATATATATTAGCTTCCTGATTATTTTTCATTCGATTTTTCATCTCCTAAATAGGTTTTATATACAAAGCTATTTTCTCATATAAGTATAACATTAAAAATACAGTTTAATTGATGTAATTTAGTTATACATATACTTATTATTTATTTTTGTACTAGATAGGTTCTGAATTTAGGTCCCCTCAAAACAGGGCTAATTAAATCGGTTTATCAGATCGATAAGTATACACAATAATTTTTAGATTTAGAGTTTGTGTATTCTTCCACATAAACTGATTCATTAACATTTTCATGTTTAATCGATAAATAAATAAATAAAAATAAGCGAGCGAGCTCCAGACCATTGTCATCCATCCACTTAGTAACTAACCGTAAAGCCTCTTCCAGCCTCTCTTCTAAAATATGTACATATATATACATACATATATACATACATACATACATACATACATACATACATATATCTTCTTCTTCTCCTTCGCCTTCTATCCCAGCTATTTGGGGTCGGCCACCCTCGTCCTACACTTCCACTTAACTCTATCTCCCGCATCTTCTTCACTTACTCCCACCTTCCTCATATCACTCGCCATCACATCCCCCCCATCTCTTTTTCGGTCTTCCTCTCCCCCTCTTACCAACAACATGCATTCCCCTTACTAATCTTACATATATACACATCGAAATTTTTTTTTTACTATAATTTTAATATGAAATTACTACGACAACCAAATCGTTGTCAGGGAAACAGTTAATTTTACTCGTTTGGTTTGTGTATTCGTATATATAGCGTGTATACTTTGAATCTTTTATATCATTTGCTCGTCTCCGCGCGTCGATGCGATACACTAATATTTCTCTCGTGTTCGCCATAATGATAACACATTCAAATATATTATAATTCTTTTTATATCAATCGCTCCTCTCCATCAATATGTAATACAAAACTTGGTCTCGTATTCGCATACAAATATATTTTCGTTGTACGCCGTACATATTATTTATTTATTGTTATTCTTTTCGTTACATCTGTTTTTGTCTATTATAGCATTGTAAAATAAATATTCATCGTGTATAATTATTCATAATTATTTATATAACAGTTGTCAGTATAAAAATACTTATTTATTTTTCAAACAACCTACGTATCACATTTCATTTATTCGTCCTGTGGAACTCCCAAAAAATTACGAATACTCATTGTCAGCTGTGCTGTTTGGAGTCTGGTTAAGCCACAACTTTCCGGACCATAATAAGGTGTCAGTGAGTACATTTTTTCAATAAGTAATACTCTCCACTGCAAAATGGAAAACAAAATGGTGACAGTTCAATACAAACTACGTGTTTATTTGGTCGTCACTGTCAACAATGGTATTGTTCATAATCACAGATCTCATCTAACTCGTGCGTAGATGCAGTGCAACAATAAATATTTTAGTATATAAAATTAGTATTATTGTAATTTTTTAATATAGTATCCTATAATTTTCCCATCGTGCCTCGTGACTATCCACATACAATATAACATGCTTATTGGTGGTTAGGTCACCGGCCATACAAAATTTCACTTGGGTTTTGTACAGCAACCCAATATACATGCTAGTGTAAGTATAGATGCTTAACTTAAGGGTAATTTTTATTACTATTCTTCGGTGTACACCGTCGCAGCGAATTTTATTTTAAAATGCCTACCTTTGAGGAAACAAATTAATAATCTTTTTGTGTAAACATAGGTGTGCTGGTTCTTCGGTCATTACATACCTTTTAGCCCGCACAATATACACTATACAATATACAAATTTTATTCTATTTTTTTTTATATATATATATATTTCAAAAATATTAAATAGGTAAAATAAAACATTTTTAAGAAAATATTTTTATGAGAATTAAACTGCATTTATGCCTCATATTTTATTGAAATTTTGGCTTATATAAAAGTTCATACGATAAGTTGATTTTATGTATACAGTATAATTAATGGATAGGTGCATAATGCATTTTAAGTATATTTATGTAGGTATATTTACTTCTATCATTGAAGTGATCATTTGATAAGTCTACTGTAAATAATCATTTTGTGAGTTACTGTGTTAGTATCTATTTTATGAACTTTATTATCTCTAAATTAATTAAAATTATAAACTTCAAATTTACTTACTCGTACATACATCTGGTAACACAAGAATTGAATAATTAATATAAACGGAATTAAGGTTCATAAGTTCATAACATTTATTATCCTTAAATCTATATTTTTATTAATTAGTTGTAAAAGTATTAAATTTAATCAATTTAGTGATTTTTTTTTCTGTATATACCTATGTATCTAGGTATATTTGGCCAGAGCTACTTAACGAAAATTTTTTTTTTTTTTTTCTGGTTTTGATTAATAAACTAAAATTTTTATGAGTGAGATAGCACTCAGATTTATTAATATTGTGGTTACTTTATACAAAAAATAATGTGTCATTAGCACCACATTACGATAGAATTTTTAATAATCTTGTCTATAACTGATATTAATTTAATAAAAAATTAATTATAGGTATTATTTAAGAGATATCACTGTTACTGTATTTAAGATTTATAAATTGTATTAATTATTTTAATATTAGTTGTTTATAACTATTTAACTATTAACAAATAAATGAACAGTTTTACATCAATTTCCAAACTTTTATTTGATCAGTAAGGGACGAATTTCTGTGAAAATACTTATATTTATTAGAATAAGTAGGGGTGGATAAAACAACATAGAAAAAGTATTTTGATAGATAATACAATATTTTTGGTTATCTTGATACAAGATACATGATACATTTTGTTATTTCATTTGTAGAAAAGATACAAGATACAAGATACAAGTTTTAAAGATACATAAAATTTTTTTTATAATAATACACAAATAAAAAATGTTATATTATAGCATCATATAAATAAAAATATATATATTATATGACATATGCAGTGCCCAAATTTGAAAAATAGAAGGAGAGGTACTCTCGGGCTTTCAATAGATGAGCGTTCCCTCAAAATATGTATCTCGTATAGGTACACTAAAAAATAATTAGTAAGTGTGCCCTCATAATATTATTGTTATATTAGTATATTAGTAGAGGAGCTTCGTCCCTTTGTAAAATTCCCCCCCCCCAATTCAAGCACACGACATATGTGTATAAATCTACATAAGATAAAAATATTTTTTAGGATAGTGAAATAAATTTAAATAAATATTATCCGATTATAATTTTATTAAAGACATTAGGTACCTATAACATAAAAATAATTTATATTTAAAATACTATAAAATAATGACAACAGGTAATATTTCAAATTATACAATTATGTAGTATTTCAGTCATAAGTGCTCAAGTTGATTTCATATTATATATCGATATACCTACTTTATTTCTTTATATTGATAAATCATGATTTGGCGTCAATATAAACAATCAACAACAAATATCAAACAATTGTTTTATTTTTATAATATGATAAGAAAAAAAATTAAAAAATGTGATCACTGATTACATCATATTTAGATTTTTGATCATTTGATGTATATTTTTGCAAAAAAATATGATATTGGAAAAAAAATGATCTAGATACAAGATACAAAATACTTTCAGAAAATGTACCATAATATAGGATACAAGATACAATTGTGTCTTCGATACCGTATCAAAGACACATGTATCTGTGATACTATCTAACCCTGAGAATAACTAACCAACAACATTGAGTTGTGTGAGAGGCCGCTCAGATCGTCTAAAATTCTAGAGTCTTCATCGACAATTACCTACCGTAGTTTTGTGTGTATCAAACAGGCTAGATTTTAAATTAGTAATATTATTTGTGTAAGCTTTGTGGTCATTGCATCAGATTTATCCAACCACAGGGATATCCTCTCAAAAATAATTCTTTAACTCTATTTCTTCATTTTCCGTCTCTCCCGTCGTATTTTTTTTTTGGGGAGGGGGTTGCCTATCTACATTTTAGCAAACGCCGGAACACGGGTAACCTATTTCCGACTTTTCATTCGCGTAGTAGTGCGGTTGCCTACCCAACCCGATTTTGGACGAATACATTTATTTTCTTTTTCAAAATAATTGTTCTCGGTCATTAGCGAGTAGTCCATCAATCGAGACTCACCCCCATTCAAAACAGCTATGCTTAACAACCAGTAACTGCTAATGTAAAAATATTCTTAAAAACTTTTTACTGTTAAGATGACTCTCCACACTCAATTATAAAGGGGTTTTGTAAAGGCAACTTTTATGAAATTTTAAGAAAAATGAAAATACAACAATTCAAAAATATTTATTTATATTTTTCAAGTAATTTCAAAATGTCTTGTATCAATAACATTTTTAATTAATGTGAAATCACTATATGTGGTAAAACTCAAGTTTACGCATTTTCAATTTTTATCAACATGGGAAAATAGTATTAAGATTGAATAAAAATAAATTATAATAGACTAAGGTTATCTAGTGATTGATGTAGTCAATTTTTAATTTATTTATTTTTACAAGTTTTATAACCTGTAAAAAAAATATCGAAAACAGCTCATAAAACGTGTAAAAATGCATATATCAAAAATCGGCTACCTACATATATCGCTAGATAATGTTATTGGCTAGAATTTGTATTTTATTTCGTATTTCTAAGATGATTTCAAGTTAATAAAAATGAAAAGTACTAATTTCTGCAACTAATACTTATATTATAATAATAAAACATATAGAATAATTGGATATATATTTAAAATTGTATATTCAATAAAATATAAATTATATGAGTAAAATTACTTACTAATATTTGTATAAACTAGATTACCAGTAACAAAATATTCAAAATATAATATATATTTATAATGTTGTATTATGTAACTATTTAAAACAAAAAACAATTTTACAATGTATAAATAATATGTTATTTTATTTTATTGAAACTAAATTATTTCATTAAGATAGACCAAATTATTTAGTTCAATTGCACAGATCTCATACACAGGTTTGATATATAAATATTATATTACCAAATAATTGCATGATCTAATTCATATTAACGTCAAAAATTCCAAAACTTAAAATGATAAATACATATAATATAGCTCAAGATTTTTTTCACATATACTCCGGATGAAAATTAAAAAAATTAAAATTAATTTATATTTTTTTATTTAATCGAATATAGGTACATTATTTGAAAATAATTACTTACTATATAGTTCTTCTAATAAACTTCCTAGATTGATATTAACAAAATAGTTATGTTATAATATATATTACTAGCTTAAGCGCAACACCTGCCGGATGCAACTTATTTTAAGTGCAACTCCTTTTATATAAGACTATTTGTGAGTTAAATTTCTTTTGAGTGTGGAAATTTGAATCTCTGATTGAGTGTAACACCTTGTAAGTTTAAATTTTATTGAGTACAACATTTCATTAGTAGAATTACTTTTGCCATTCGTATACATCAGTTTATGTATTTTATCGGAAATAATATTGTTAATCAATTAATTTTAAAAATATTCCGTCTACGGCGGATACTGGGGTTGGCTTTCTAGAAGGTAGTCGTTCATCCCTAAAGTGTAAACCATTGACAAAATAAGTAATCCGAAAATTGATCGAACTTACTATTCTTGGATTTTTAGTCCTGAGTGTAACAGGTTTTACTTAACCTCAATATAAATTTCATCAAAATTTTAATAAATATTTACTATTAAATATAATATTAGTATAAAATAAAAAAAAAGTATAATATAATATGGTAGGTACCTACTTCGTACACATAAGAAGTCACTCGAAATTTTCGTTCTCAAATTTTTATACAAATATTGACGTTAGGTCGATATGTTCGAAAGTCCGATTAAACATCGTATAATATATGATAAAGGTTTACTCTAATGTATCAAGATAAATTAATTAATTTAATTATGAATATAAGTGATTTATTCCATCTCGGACGTTCGCGGAGAAAACGAATTAGCCGATATGGAATATGGAGATATCCTAAGCCTTGTCCTAGATCTTATAGGATAATGTGACCAGAACCAGAATGCCAGCAGTTACAGTTATCGTTACATCAGTTATATGTGCGGGTCAAACCAAAGGCCATGATGCCAACGGTGTGGGTAAACATAAGTGTTTTGGGTTAGATTTGCACCTGAATACGCAGTTCAAAGTGAAAGTAGGTATGTGGGATGAAGAAATAGGATAGCAGGAGCAGGGAGATAACAAGGTAAGAATGAGAGGTGCGAATGTAAGTGAAAATAGTGAAAAGTATATAAAATCATATACTCAGAAGGGGCTAGTACAAGGAACGGTGTAAAAGTGATAGGGTAATTGTGGTGAGACTAATATTAGAGGATAAGATATTGAATATACTACGTGTATATACTCCACATTTCGGATGTGAGGAATGCCAGAAAAGCTTTATTTTGAAAAGAGATGGATGAGGTAATGAACTACAAAGAAATGAGGATATTGTAATAGGTAGGAATATGAATGGATATGTAGACTATGAGTAAATGGAAGGTATAAGATAGGAGAAAAGAATAAGACAGGAAAAAGAATAATAGACTATGCATTAGCGTATGAATTAACAGTTGTAAGTACTTATTTCAGGAAGAGAGAAGAACGTTATATAACCTATCATAGTGGAGGGCAAAAATCACAAAGTGATTACTTTATGTGAAAGAAAGGATGTTTAAAACTGTTTAAAGAGTGTAAGGTAAGCTAGGGTAAAATTGTAATAACACAACATAGGGTAATAGTTATGGATATTTTATGTAGGAAATAGAGGTGCAGAAAAAGAAAAATACAGATAAGGAACCGTAGTTTAATTGATTGAATTTAACGGGGGAGATTGAAAATGAATTTACAAAAAAGCTGATTGAACAGGGATGTGGCAAATGGAAGAGAATATAAACAAAATGTATGAAATGGTAGCAAAGGGTGTTAAAAGGGTTCCTAGAGATGTCGTTGACTAGAGTAGAGGTAGTATACCAAAGAATAAGCTACCATCATGTTTGTCAGAAAAAGTGCAAGAGATAATATCAAAGAAATAAAATACAATTTGATAAATGGCATAACACCAGAGAGAGAGAAGATTAAGTGGAGTATAATAGTATATCTATGTAAGAAAAAGTGAAGGAGTCAAGGTAAATTAGAGAAAATATAATGAGTTAGAAGTAAAAGAAGAAGAAAAATAATTTACAAGCTGGCTAAGAAAAGAGAAAAACAATCCAGGCAATTAAAAAATGTTTGGTGTATAAATGATAAGAATTGGAAAGTGTTATTGAAGGACAAGGAAGTGTTAAGAGGTAGAAATAATATTTTGAGGGATTATTAAATGAAGAATTTCTGAGAGAATCAATTTATCGAGTTAAGTACAATTTGTTTATGGTAGATAAATAAAAGAACAGGATGTGTTGATAGCTGTTAGAAAAAATAAAAATAAGAAAATGACGGGACCTGAGGAAGTACCAGTAGAAGTATGGAAAATATTAGGAAGTTTAGATTTAGGATAGCTGACACAGTTTTTAAAGTTCTAATTGAAGGAAATTCCAGATGTATAGAGGAAGAGTTGTTGGTATGAATATTTAAGGGTAAAGTAGATGTACATAAATGTGGGAATTGTAGAGGGATACAACATATTAAACACTGAATGAAGATTTGGGAAAAGGTGATATATAAAAGGGTAAAAAGTGAGAAAGTTGTTAATAAAAATCAGTTTGGTGTAAACCTGTGAGGTAAACAAGGTAAACAATGGAGTAAGTATTTTGTGTAAGACAGATTCTATAGAAGTACAAATAAAGAAAAAGGAAATTGTGTATGGAATTTATTGATCTAGAGAAGGCTTATGATAGGGTTCTACGAACTGCCCAGCTGGCGCGAACATACTTCCCCCTTAAGAGACCCAGGTCTATCAAAGAACAAGAAGCGCCAAATCTTCGATGGTGATTAGATTGTTTCTTCATGTGGTTGAGGAAGGAGCAAGAAAGAAAAGGACAATATGGATATTACAACATTAATTATTATAAAAGAAAAAAAAAAGAAAAAAAGAAATAAATAAATAACATTATATAAAGGGAACTTAACCTAATTTTACATACAGTGAACTTAATATTTAAAATTTACCTTAACTAAGTATGAAAGTTTTATATATATAATAACCAATAAAAATATTAATATAAATGACCGTGTTATTGCCTCTACTGTGAGCCTCGGGATTCATAGATGACTGTCAAATAGAAATGGCTTATACTCTATGTGTAAATTTTTATTAGTTTCCATAATAATCGTTATATTCTGTGGTATATATTAGAAATATGTGTATATTTTTTTTGGGTAGAAGGAGTCGAGAAATTTAAAGATATTTTTGAACTAAAAACGTTCTAATTGAATTATTATATATAGAGGTAATTTTTTACAGTTGTAATAGTATCAATATTTATTTCCACATATTACACTTTCTCAGTAGATTTCTTAGGTGAAAAGGAATACTACTAATAATTAGCCAGAATAGTAATGCATCATAAATTTTAGCGTTATATTGGTATTTATACCTAACTTCACTCAGAATCGTTTAATGTATACAATGGTTAATCTTTGATTTCAAATCTATAAAACAAGTATACAATAATATCTTGTCCATTGATCGAAAATAATAATGAACCATCTTGCTCTGTTCAATAAAATAAATTGGTTGAACAAATTAAAAAATCACCAAGAAAAATGTAGTTTTTGATTTCCTATACATAAATATATTCGGTATAATCGGTAGTTAAATTTTTTATCTATGAAAACCACTAGATATAAAAACCAAAAAATCATCATAGACTCCACTCTCCAATAAGTAGGTTCTAGAAAAAAAAATAAACGCGAAATATTATCTATATTACATGGGGCCAACGATATATAATATACAATCCGATTCATAATATCGTCATTTATTCCAAAACATCATAGAGTTGTATATTAGCAATACATTATTTTCTAATATAACTCGGAGAACGAAAAAAAGATATTTATTTATAATTTTATATTCAATCCAATATAATACATTCAAAATAAATTACTTACTCCATACTTGAGTAAGATCTAGAATATTTTCCACTGAAATGTATTAACGTATAAGTCTAATATATTATATATATATATATATATATATATATTATTAAATGTATGTAAATAATAATAAGTTATTATTATATTAGTAAAATAAAACAAATGATAAACTTCTACACACATCTAATAGAACTATTTGATTTGATTACGAAAAAGCCATATATACTACCCATTCGTTTCATATATTATTCATGGGTATTAAAATATTTATTATTAGTGAAATTATGTATTAGAACACCGTCAATACAGCTTAATAATAGGTGTTAACGCTAAAAACCACCGGAGTCATATCGCGGTGCCACAGCCGTAATCAACGGTTTATTTTTGATTTACCAGCGGCCTCCTAATTAAAACACATATACACACACACACACACACACACACATATTAGATATAAGTAAATGTTCATCTGTTTTGTGAATTATTATTATTGTATTGAAAATGTTTCGTCGTCGTTACACTCGAGTTTTGTCGATCCGTTCGACAGTGTCAATGCGGAACAAAGTTTTTGTACGTGAGCGAATCTTTGTGCTATCAGTGATAATTATTGTGTTTTTTCCAGGGAGTCAAAACGGGTTTGAACCCGGGGTGAAAACCCGTGTAACCCGCAAAATATTAAAACCGTGTTAAAGCCGAAACCCGTAACCCGGAAAAAGTGATACACGTTTTTTAAACCCGTACCC
>JAIPRL010011073.1:0-14212 GCA_025469235.1 Pemphigus obesinymphae
ATTTTTAATTTTCATAAAAGGAATCTAAAAAAATACGAAACATAATAAAAATACAATATTAATACATAGGTATTTAAGTAATTATTTATGCTTATTAGTTATTATGGATACTCTATAGTTTATATTACACTCTTATATGTCTATATTATAAATACTACAGTATGTACCTAATTTTTATCGTAATATTATTGTGATTATCAATATTCAACTATTCTTTGAATTTACAGTTCACGCACACTAATGTTAAGGGTCTTCGACAGTAGATTTTTCAAAGTGCTAAAATGGTCTTGGTATTTCCATAAATTGACCGTGTTAAACTTGTTCAATTTTAATTTAGAAAAAAGTTCTGAATTCGTTATTATATTTTCTATGTTTTTACCAGATAATTTTTTTAAATAAATGACAAACAATTAAATAATGATTTTTTCATTAATTTGAAACCCTCATAAAAATCTTTATATTGATTTAATTTTAAATCCATCTGGTAGAAACACAGTTTAACAACTCATCTTTAATTTTTCCAAGATATGTTTTTTGTCTAAACTTATCCAAAAACCTCCAATTATGGAAATACGTGAGCATGTTTATTAGAAAATACCGTGATTACATAGCAATGAAAAGTAGTATGGGCATGAAGATATTTTTAGATTAATTTTAAAATGTACTTATATATTTTTAAATTGTTAGATTTTTATTTTTCCTAAAATTACTTAAAAATTTCCTATACTGAACTCCTTAAAAACGGCCGGTGTCGAAGCCCCTTAAATACTCTGTGAGCATGTTAAATTCCCGGTTTCTAAACATATTTTAAATAAAAGTTTAAAAATATAAAACAACGAATAATATCTATCTTCCTATAGTAACCAAATCAACAACGTCTCTCGGAACTATGGAACACGAATACTATAAAATGAATAATATCTAACCAAACTGATAACTTAATTAACAATTGTAACACCGGAAAACGAACGAACGAACGGACACAACATGGATAAAAGGTATCTAAATTTCAAATGTCGTGGATTTAGAATAAAAGATTTCCATATTATTTTCATATCAATTGTTGAGGAGAGGGATTTTTCATTTTCGACCATTAAAATTGTAGATATCTCGGCAACAATAGATCCAATTGTACCACACATTTTATCGAAGGTATAAATTATAATTTCCTTTGATTTAGCTGTTTAATATTTTGTTATATATATTTAATTTATTGAAGAAAAATAAAAACCTTTATAACACTTTTGTCTGAAATAATGTAGTTCTACACTTAGAACGATTTTATCCGAAAAATAAAAAAAAGTTCATCATATAGAACCATTATATTCTAATAAATTAACATGCCTATTTAGTGGTATATCGTTTAAAAAATATGTATAAAGAACAACTAGTATTATGGAAGGTAAAAAAATTTTAATTTATAAGTCAATCTGGTACAATCTATGTTAATATATAAAAGAATACATGTTTGATTATACGGTCAAAGTAGGTAATTTCATGAACTACCGAAATAATTGAGTTGCGTTACCGGATTCACCAGGATCCACCGAGTTTCTTTGACTGAAATTCAAAATTTTATCTTAAAGGGTGGGAGGTGGAGTGAATGGGTGTCAAATTTATTCAACACACAGCCCAAACTAATGGTCGTAGAATACTGAAATTTCCAGAAAATATTTCTTTAATAAAACGAACGACCGATAACACGCCCGTATGGTAATGAATTCGTAATGTCAAAATATTGTGAAAAAATGAGTTTTAGTAGTGTGAAAATGTTGAAAATCACACTACACAATGTCAATATTATGTACATAATTTAGAATAATATTATGTACCTATATTATGACAATACTAACAAATTGTGTTTTTATCACAAGAATAACGGTGAACATGTCTGTGACGTAAAATAGATTTAATAATATTATTATATAATATAACAGATACCGGATATTTATTGTGTCAATGGCATATTGTGTTTGATATAGAACTTTTTTATTCTAATATTAGAAAACGATGTATTATATAGAAATATTTCATTCTACAACAGTGGTTTTCAACCTTGGGGGGAATTACCCCCCCCTCCCCCTACGGAGGGATGTAAGTACTACACTGGACAGAATATAGTGAGGGAATTATAAAATTTCATTAAATGGAAATAAAATTATCACAAAACTTATCATTTATTTTTAATTTAACATTTTGAACTTTAAATACATTTTATTACATTGTGTCTACAATTTATATAGTGTATATTTTTATGAGTTATGACTTGTTATAATGATATATATTATATTTTGGGTTAAAAACGCAAGGGGAGAATGACCGTCTGACTGTTGGTAAAAAAGATGCATCGACTATAAAAGGCTGATGAGAACTGCTGTTTTACAAAATAGTAAGACTAAAATAGTGTTATGTGTTGAAGGACATAATTTACCAATAAGAGTTCACATCAAGAGTTAGAATTATTTATTCTGACTAACACTCTAAAATACATAAGTGATATTAAAAAATTTGTCAGAACCAAAAATGCGTAAATATTTAACGAATTTATATCTGCAATTTTATTTTTTAATGTAGCAGTTACAATATTTTACTCTAAGTGCATGATTTATGTTTAGAACCCTAAAACTAACAAAAAGATTTTTATAAAATATTTTTTTAATTTACTACAAATATCTACATAAAGCCATTACAAAATAAAAATAAATGAAAATTTAAACAACTGGAGTAAAAAAAAAAAATATGGTCAGTAAGTAGTAGAAGCACTTCTCTCGTTTGGAAGTATACTGGTGGTAGATATATTGAATTTTAAAGCAATGATAAATCATTTGTTTCGAACTAAACTTTCAGTGTATGTAACATGAATAATACTATTAGAATTTGTATGACTAATACAAAATACGACATACGTAATACTATATAAATATGAACATAGTTCCAAATTAAATATTAGATATAAATTTTGAGTATCTGGCATTTGAATTGTCCAATTTATAATAATTTTCGGGCTTTTATGGTTGTTATATTAAATATTACCTAAATATTCGCAAATATGACTTATTTATTTGTTATTTTCTAATTTACAACAACTTTCGTGTTGATTAGCTTAAAGAAGGTATTTTTTCGTTAAGCTTTTGAAAACAACTTAGGCAACAAAAAATGAACTTTATAAAGTACCAACTAAAACGAATTTCCAATCAATAACTTTTATAACTTTTAATTTATTTATTTTGCTGGTAAAAGTGTATAAATACATAAACAAAAAAGTTAAGCATTGTAAAACCAATACATTCCACGATATGCTCAGAATCTAAAATAAAACATTATCATCAATACGTATTGAACAATTTCAATTCGTAAAATTTGAAATATATAACTAATAGGTGTAGAATATAATAAAAACCAACTACAAAAAAATTGTGTTAAATGGCATAACATTATTTTATATATTAATACAAATTAGTATTATTTTTTAACATTTTATATATTTAAAATGTTATTACTTTTTTATTTTTAAGTTGATTATAAATAATATGTAGTTGATTTTATGTATCTAATATTAAAAATATGTGTATAATATATATATATATGATATAATGATTAGGAATATTAATAGCAACATTTGAATTTGCGTACATTCTTTTTAATTGGATTTCAAAATGTATGTTTTATATCTGGTTATAAACCGAAAAATTTAAAATCATTGTAATTTTTATTACGAAAATATTTAATTTTATTATATATTTGTTTAATTAAATCATTATTTACTATTGAACGTAATTTGAATATTATTCAAAATGTTGGAGAATTCTTCTAGTAAGTAAAATACTTTGATATTTTCTACTATAATATCTCACGATATTTATATTTGTATATATTTGTTTAGGTTGTTTAGTACTTTTTTTTTTTTAATTTTTCTATGAATACACTACTAATCTTTATTATATTTAACTTATACTTACGAGCGATGTATACTATTTAGTTTATGAATAAAATTATATTGATGTTGACGGATGTAAATGAAGAGGATGCAAGATACCAATCTCTGTGGAAGTCGAGGACTAGGACCAAATAGTTGGGAGAGAAGAGGAAAAGAGAAAAGGAAGATGATAACAAATGAAACGAACAGTTTTAGGGGAAATTTTTTTCAATCCATTGATAACAAACGCGACTACTCTCTATATAGTATATATTCCTGTCGAAACTGTACGGTAAATGTTCCAGTTAAAGTATGATTCGAAAAAGTTAATAACGAGAATGACTTAGGCATACGCACGAAGTTTCGCGACGGACAATATATACTATTAATTCTACAAATGTAATGGCTGTTCGTTCAACTCTATCCTTTTGTAAATATACGTACACACACGCACATATATACGTGTATATATATATATATATATATATGTATATGTATGACGCCGAAACGTAATCTTTAATGCGAGTTTCGTGAACGCCGTGAAGTATTCGTATTCCTCCTTTTATCGTCAAATGCCCAAACAACAATGCCGTATAAAAACAATATTATAACATAGTTTCGCACGAGCGAAACTTTCGTTAAACGCGTTGAATCGTCAAAATGATTTCGATAGTATATTATAATATGACCTCGGCATGTCTTTTACATATATTATACTTATTAAATTTGGCCCAGTCATATTGCACGAGAGACCCGTATAGAATGATAATGAAATTTATGATTAATAGTCGTACGAATATTTGAAACGGATTTAGAATTGCTCGAACTGTATGAGCACACACAAACTTTGTGTATACATTATAATAGTTCCCGTGAAAATAATAACTTCGCGTCTCGCATTTGTTTAATATAATATTATGTTTTCGGTGTTTGTGGCACACGTTTCACCGTCCGTATTGAACACGTATTAGAAACGTATATGGCGAAAACGTAATAAAATTAAAAAAAAATATATATATATATATATCTTCGTGTAGCAACGCATTCAATAAGGCGCTTGTTAATTATATAGAGTATACATTTTACGCGATAGTTATGGATACATTATAATAATATTATACCGTATGATATAATATATACGGAATTTATAACGACATCGAATTATATTTCCTTTCCGTTATTGTACAGTGATAGAATATGTTAAAAGTAAATATTCATTCTCCCTGATAGAAAAGATAACATTTTTTCGATATTTAAAAAATGTATTTCTATGTAGGCAGTTTATATTGATTCGCGATAAGTTTCGTCTGTTTACTGTTCGGCAAAAGCCGTATAATTATATTGTTTGTAAATATTACCGCAGAATGTAATATAAGCAACACTTTTTAATAAAGCTAAAATAATACAATAATTGTCGTGTACCAAATTTTTAATACAAAATATTTTGGGTGTTTACAATTCGCTATTGTTAGAAACGACAAATATCATATTTGTCTGTTGTATTGCTTATTTACGTACGACATTCGCGAGCGTGTCCCGACCACCCAGCTATTTCCCACATGTACTGGCACCAAAAATACCTACATTTTAATCTAATACTTGATAATATTATGCGCAAATATATATATTTATTTACTAATAGATGATGTATATAAAAAACTAAAAAAGGTGATAAAAAGTGCAAAAAAAGGTGCACTTTTCTCGTAGAGTGTAAGTAGGGGTGGAAGCACTTCGCGTATTAGATAAAATACTCTTTGTGGATGTATTGCATTTGAAAGTAATGATAAATCATTGCATTCGAAAAAACAATTCTGAGCTCCGAGTGTGATAAACCTACATAAATTTTACAACATTATAATAATAATAATATATTTTTATTTTATTTTACCAAATGATCATTTTTGTACTTTTTGTTTTATATTTATGGTTTCTATAAATATACTGGAGTTTTTAGTCATAAACAAAGTTACAGAATTTTAATCTACAATATATAGTCATAAATATCAAGTCTTAAAATGTGAAACTATATTACTTTGTATTTTGAAATCTTTATCTATACTGTCAAATTGACACATTATAGATGGACTGAAAATTATGGAAGTAATTGGTAATCAGTTACAGATAATTGTGTACAGATTATTGTATAATAATTTTTAATTTTATAATTTTATTCATGATTTGGGTGGTGATATTGATAAAAAAAAATCTAATTGCACTATCGTTTTCGGAGTCAAAAACTACATAACTTCAAAAATAAAAAAAATCCAAAAATCCAATACTCTGGTAAAGTAGAAATATACCTAAATTTTATATAATATATGTTTATTATAATATACCTAATATAATAACTGTTGTTTTTATTTGATTATATAAAAATAATTTTTTCGGGGGAAGAATGTCCTATATTCATTTAGTTTACATCATTGGCACATTTAGAATTTCCAAATTTAGATAATCCAAACTATATTTATATTAATATATATAAGTACTTGTGACTATTTATAATTATTATATTATATACCCAAAGTCACAATATTATATACTTTTTATTTTGCGTATACGTATTTCAACAACTAATCTTCAGCGCGTACCAACAACAAACCGTCAGTGACAATATACAATCGTATAAATATATATACGGTTTATTCCAGATGGCATCACCACAAACTGACAGATGGTAGTGAGTCATCGACCACGTCTACCGCAGGTATTATGCTAATGCAATTTGGTTTACATTAAATTATATATTCCCAAAAAGTCGGACAACCATTAGCAACAAAAAATGGCAGCATTAAATAGTATGGTTTTTAGATTAGTTAATATCCCCTTAGATAAAAAAGACATTGACAAAGAATTAAAAATAATAATTGAAATCGCTAAATTGAATGTGTATGAAAAAGATTTAATTTTAAAAATGGTTAGGAAACACAAATGGTCAAAAGAACTTAGAATGGTTAGCACTCTCAATAACGGGTTAGAGAATAAAAGAATAAGATCAGCAACGGTATATTATCCCAAAATTTCAGATGGCTCAACAAATATTCTTAAAAACTATAGGGTTAATATAGTAACAACTAAAAATAATAATATAAAAGCTCTATTAAGGAACACAAAGGATAAAATGGAGGAAGGAGAGAAATCGGGTATTTATAAAACTCAATGCGAGCACTACAATAAATTGTAGTTCAAACAAAAAGAAATATAGATATTAGGTTTGAAGAACATCTAAGAAATGTCAAAAAACAAGAAGACGACAAATCTCCTGTTGCGGAACATTTATTAAATACGAATCATAATATAAAATCATCAACACTTTTAAAACACGTATATAATTATAAGGAATTAAATATGAGAAAAGCAATAGAAATGTCAAATAATAAAAAATACCCTGTTAAACTGAGACTTAAGTCCACTACAAAATTCATTATCAAAATTAATTGAATGTAAGCCAGATGGCATTAGCATAATACCTACGGTGGGAGTGGTCGATGACTCGCAACCATCTGTCGGTTTGTGGTAACGCCATCTGGAATAAACTGTATATAGATATATACGATTGTATATTGTCTTTGATGGTTCGTTGTTGGTACGGGCTGAAGATGACAGCTTAGTTGTTGAAATACGTATACGCAAAATAAAAAGTGTATAATATTGTCACTTTGGGTATATAATATAATAATTATATTTATATTACCAAATCAAGTACCTAAATAATTGTTATATATGTATTGTTATCGTTAATTCTTAATTTATGTATAGTTTTTGCTGAATACGGATGGTTATCGATTCAGATTGAACTTCTGTACCATATTATTGAATAGTATTTCAGTACGTAAATTACATACATAATGTGTCGGACAACAATATTAGAATTGCACTTGAAATTAATGTTTCGATCCATGCTGGCAAACTAGTGTAATATGAGCTTTAGATATCACAAAAGAATGGGAATTAAATAAACAAAACAAGTTAAAGTTAAGTTAATGTTAACATATTAACTCAACTAGTAAATTTTGTAAACTCTGAATTGATCAGATTATGTAGGTAATAATATATCGTGCGAATAAGTTATTACCTATCTACTAAATTTTTTTTTATACAGCGTTAAATTAAGTTAATATGTGTTTTTATATTAGTTCTTTATATATTATAATATGTGTATTTTGATTTCCGATTTTACATACATACCTAATGTACATATTATATAATATGTAATATTATATTATTATAGCGTACCATATTTCGGTGTATTTATCAATTAACATTTAATTTTAAAATAATATTTTATCGGACTGAGTATTCAAAAGAAATAGTACTACTATAGTTTTGATGAACATGAAATGGCAATATCATTACTAAAAACTACTATAAGGTACTTCTACAAAAATGAGTAGTTATTAATTTTTGTGCTTCATAGAAAATTAGCATTGAGTTAAATAAAATGGACAAAAATAAACTATTATTTGAATGCATTAAGAGTCAAGTTATTAACTTTTGGATTTACTGAGGTAAGTCAACTAAAATCTGGTTTTAACTTTTAACTTTAATTAGTTAAGTCATTAATTTGCTAACTTTTAATTTGTAACTATTTTAAAAAAAAATTGTTCTTATAAACTTAACTTTGTCTAGTTAATTTTGTCATTAAGAGGATGTTACACTCGCATTTGTTGCCTCTGTCTATCTAACAGATAATATAGCAAAATCACACTACGCAGAATTGAAATTTTGGCGTTTAGGTTAAATTTAGAGTATAAACACCTATTACGAAATTTAAAGCAAGGAATATTTTCGAGTGAACCTCATGGAAATTTTGTAAAATATCGTCTGACAAAAAAGTTAAAGCTATTCAAAAATATCAAAAACTAAAAATGCCGTAACTTTTTTTTCTGGCAATATTTTACAAAAAGCCCACGAGGTTTACTCGAAATTATTTTTCTCGTTAAATTTGATATTAGGTGTTTAAGCTCTAAATCTAACCAAAATGCCATAATTTCAATTTTGCATTGTACAATTTTGCTATATTGCCAATTAGATGGACAGAGACAGAAAATGTGGGTATAGCATTTTCTTAACATTGCCTATCTTTGTTATCACATACCATGTTGTCCTATAATCATAACAACCAGTATTATAAACTAAATTTTCAAAATCATACGAACATTCTTTGAACAATAAAATTATGCACAAAGTGATTTTACATCTAAAACAACATGAATGATATTTTTGAATACTTTGTTTTAACCTTTTTTGTACACTAAATTCTATATTTTATGATAATTTTAACATGTTAATTTTTTTCCTTAATATTTTTTAAATATGACAACCTATGATTTAGGTTAAAAATGCTTAATTAATGTACCTATTTCTATTAGAATTTGCACATGTTGATTAATATAAAATAGATTAATTCTTTTGTAACTCCATATAGTATGTATAAAGAGGTACCTATAATACATACAAGACAAACTCAGAAAGAAAATATTTAAAAATTATTCCTATATTAAATATATGACATTTTATTATAAATTACAAAAATAATTTATTAAAATAAATTATGTAATAAAATTGTATGTCTTTAAAAACGTAAAGATAAATGTAAAAAGTAGAATAGTTAATTTTAACGGTTTAAGCCTTAACAGACTGCACTGCGTTTTAGATTGTATTAATTTTAACTATTATATATATCATTTTCTTTACACCAATATGAACTAAATTACATTTTTTTTCGATTTTTCTAATTACCTTAGTACATTTTAAATTATATAATAAAAATTGATTGACACAATCGAATATAGTACCTAACTGCCAAATTATTGGCTAATAAAATATAGTATTAAAGCCATTAATCTTATATAAATAGTTTATCAGTAGTTTTAATATTCAATTATACGGCCAATATGCTTTGCGTTATAAATTATATATAATAATATCGTAAAAGTTCAATTATTTACGATGGTTTAATGATTCCATATTATTATTTGGACAGTATATATATATATATATATATGGGCTAAATATATAGGAATTTAGAATTCAAACTTATATGAATAAGGGAGAATCGAGTATTCATCGATCACGATAACTTAGTGATATATTATATGTCGAATGAAGTTTTTGAAAAAAAATAACATGTACCTTTAAACAAGCCCCCCGTGAATTGATCGGCTGATTCATTGCAAGACGATGTATTTCTGTGCTTGAAAGTTCAGGTATAAATTCCGTTAGGTGTCAATGTACATGTAGTGTATATTATACGCATTCGATTTTTGCAATTTTCCGTGATAGATAAATCATTAAAGAAAAAAACATGAGAATGCGTAACAATGCGTATGACAAAATTTTTAGATATTGGTAGTGTCTCTTAAAATAAAATAATACATTTTTAAACAAAAATGATAAAATATTAATATTTGTAATTATTTAGTTTGATACAATTTCAATTTTAAAATGTCTAAATCCCTAAAATTCTAAAAATATCCCAACAATTTTTAATTGCCGAATCACAACTACAAATAGAAATAGCGATCTTATAAATCAAGTGATTAAAATCAGTCTATATGTTTCGTTTTTGTGCAAAATTGTCGCCCTATAAAAGCTTACGAGTATATATTATTTGTATTTTCCCTAATTAAGAGACAATATATAGGTACAGTGTAACAGTACTACTTGACAAGTAAAATAACTTTTATTCTTGATATATTATATTTATATTAATTTTTAAAAATATGAATACACTTCAAACTTTTAATTGAAATTCCAACAAGATTTAATTAAATTTAAAATATCTTTATTATAGTTCAAGAGTATAATAATAATTATTAAAAATAAATATAAATATTAAACTATTGAATGGACAGAGAGTATAGTATATTTTAGTATTAATTATTATTTTAATTATACTATTTGTTAAATAGTCCTATTATACCTGTTCCTAAAGAAAAATTATTTAGTTTTTCTACCAAATATATAAGTAAAGTTCAAATTGTAATAAACTGGTATAATATAGTGTAAACAATAAATTTCGATTTCAGTTTTAAGTACTCAATATTCTTATCCTTCTCTTTGACCTGTTCTAATATTATTTCAAATTTATCGTTTTTATATAATGGAGTTTTTGTATGTATATCAGTAGGTATATTTTATCTTTATGCATCGACCTATATATTTTGATGTATTATTTTTTTACACCCGAAAATGATCAATCACTAAGGTTTTTTTTTTTTAAATAGCTTATTTTAGTGTAATACACTAAGATTTTGGCCTTATAGGCTTATGTCTATAAATAATGTATTTTCTTTAAGATATAAATATTATTTTTCAAATTTTAATACTTTCAGAATGTAACTATAACATATAAAAGAATTATAAACTGCATTAAATTGTTAATATTTTGTAAAAGTTTACGGTGTAAAATTACATAAAAAAAGAGAGATCTGTTTTATGTGCTTCTATATTTAATACAAATTTCGATTATTTTGTACGCATCGTTTTTAAAAAACATTTCGCCATTATATTATCAAACACTAAAAGCAGTAACAGTATATGCTATAGATGACTTTTGAAGTCAGTGGTATTGAATGCAGGTCAAACTGATTTTACTAGTAGACTAACTAAATATTATACACATATAAAACAGGTCATACACTCGATAATAAAACCTATTAATCAATAAATTATTTAAAAATGTATTAAATTTGGAATGTTATTTAGGGAAGATAAACGGTTATTAGTAATATTCATTGAAAATATTGTTGATAAAACCACATAGTTAGGTATGTTGAATGTTAAAAAAAAATATGAAATTAATTCAAAGTATACTGTGAAAAATATAAAGATATGAATAAATTATAAAGCCACGAAAAATAAATTAGAAGTTAACTTATAAAACGCTGTATAATTTTAAATATCAGCTCAAATTTCTAGTTTCAAAGATTATAAATATTTGGATACTTTAAGAGTCCTGGATTGTAGGTAAATGTTAAAATCCGAAATATTATCTGTTTAAAAAAAAAAAGAAGATCTGTATCTACGAGTATAACGATTATTGTCCAAATATTTGATGCAGATTTTGACGGAAAATGTAAATATGTACTCCTACAGGTTTAAAAACAGATAAACCGTATAGAAATTTTAACCATGGTTTGTGTACGAATTTTAAGTCATAAGATCGAAAATTAAACTAAAAATCTAATACCAATTTTAAAGTTATTGAAATTGGAGACATGTAAAGAAGATATATCTACCTAAATGATCAAATCCGAAATGATCTGTAATTCGTTTAAAAAAGTTAACGTTATACCCACAATTTATAGTGGAAGATTAGTATGCACTAGTAGAAAAAATGAGTCAAAAATCGTTATATTAATAATAAATATTAATATTTTTAATAAAAATTTTAATATCCCGACTGACTTAAAAAAATCAATCAATTGATTATAATTTTATACCATATGGCTGTAAAATAGTATATAATGATTATTATCTAATGTTCTATTTTGTAAACCAATATCGGTCTTAAAAGATAAAACTTGTGTAAATGTATATAAATTGTAAATTGTATAAAATATACATAGATATTTAAATTTAATGCAATTTGTATAATATTATAATTTTTAAAAAATATGAACAAGCAGCCTGGGAGCTCATTACTATCCGAAGACCTAGTCTGGTTGGCCAGTCTGTACTTGTTTCAAAAATGTAGGAATTTTCAATGAGGCATCTAAAATTATTAGTTACGACTATTTGGATCTCCAAAGTCGATAACATTAAATTACTTCAGAATTAACGGCGTTAAGTCATAAATCTGGATAGTCCAAGTCAATAATGTTTTATTATTATCATTTAGAAATAGAGAAATTGATTTTGTTACTGACTAAAAACAATTTCATCGGAAAGTAATTTAAATAATACGTAATCATTTACATTACAAGGTTTTTAAATGATTATTGATTTTCATCATTTGAATATTTTATATTGTTGGGTTTATAATTATACACGACTTAATCAAGTTTTTTCATTTTGAGCGGTAAAACCAAAACGAATCGATGAACATGCTTTTACTTCAGACCGTCAATAGGCAGCCGAGACGATTGTCCGGACAAATTATATTAAATTAAATACCTTTATAACTACGTAGACAATGATCCAATTTTCAAAATACAAACTCTCGAACAGATTTACATTTACCGCCTTTTAATAATATTATAAATGTTTATGTTTAATAATATGTTCTACGAGGAATGTCATTAAAATAGTTTTAAAGGCATACGAATTTCGAATCGGTAAAAAAAAAAGAAGATATATCCCGATTCCGTTCTGCTATAAAAACAATATATATAAGTACTTATATACACATTCTGTCCATATATATATATTTTATACCATGGTTATATATTTTTATAGTTAATTAGGTAATTAGGTATCCAATTATATTTTTGCTTATTTTTTTTTTCACTTGCACGTAGCTATCAATATATTATAAAAAAGCTGGTGAAAAAAAAAAGGGGGTGAAGCACTTAGCTCGTCGGTTGTCAGTATGGGTGGATGCACTTCGCTACTGGGCAGGATACTCTTGGTGGATGTATTGCATTTGAAAGCAATGATAAATCATTGCATTCAATAAAACGATTATGAGCGTAGCTTTGGTGTAGTATACATAACTCTTGATATTAATTATGTATATACCTACTCAGTACTTACCTATGTTTAACATTACATTGAAGATCAAATGTAGGTATAAATATGATTTAGTGTGACCTTATGCATATTTTAAAATGTAATATATTTATAATAGCTCAGTTTAATGTAGGTACAGTTATTACTACATAATATTATACAGTATATTTTATTGAATGTTCAGTTTGTAGTGAATTATCAATTGACGAAATAGATCACCAGATTGATAAGTGTGAAGTAACGTCGTCGACGACAGTTGTTCACCAAAAACACATGTACACGAGAAGAATTATAATTTTGTTAGGTTAATGTTTTTTTTTGAAGGTTCACTCTCTCGCTACTCTCCCGTTCTGTGTGTGATTTGTTTTTTTTCGCTCGGTCGGTATTTTTTTATTAAGAATAAAACTATTTAATTCGAGAATGTGCAACCAACTTGGATACATGGAGTAGATACCTAAAATTATGTGCATCCTATCCCCGGTCAGTATTCTACTGATCGGGTGATGAAGACAATAACTATCGAGCCACAGCAAATATTCAATAACAATAAGATCAAAAAAAAAAACATCTCCAGCAAGGAAATATATATATGTGTATGATTGGAAATGAAAAGTTATGAAT
>JAIPRL010011074.1:0-14212 GCA_025469235.1 Pemphigus obesinymphae
CCGTCCGCCTGCGAACCCCCCCCCCACCCACCAGAATTACATTTCTGTAGATATTAGCATTCAACTGAGATAGAGAAGACTTTGAACTATGGACTAGGTACCTAAATAAACAAGTATATATATCTCTTATTTTCATCAAGTAACCAATTATAGTTTATTATGTTGATTAATAAAATATTGCAAAGACGTCCAGCCTCTGATCGCCAGCCCCTTTAAAAATGTGGTCAGGCCACTCGGCGCCACTGGAAGTACCTATATATTACATTATATGTGTATAATGGTATTATACGTGTAGAAATATGAGATATACTCGAATGTTTTATACTAAGTAAACCATGTATGTTATCTCTGTCTAAGAAAAAATACCAATTAACCACTTTACAACACTTATTTTATTTCTAGTTATATCACCTGAGATTCCATTAGATGGCCCTGAGCAACCACTGATAGACGAGTTAATCGAAATTATAGATCTAATCATTATGGATGAAACTGATGTCTGATAATGGTAAGAAGTATATTAATTGAATTTATTATGTAAATATAAGTAACTAATATTATGTTGAACATACTTTTTAGACCCAAAATACAGTTTACTGACCAATTCTGTAGTTACAGAAAAGTTTTGTCTTTTCATGGACAACATTTTTGATTTTGTCAATGCAAGTACAATCAATGCTGAACTGGGAAAGCCATTAAGAATTGTGGTAAGAGATAGATGTCGATCATTGGAAGTATACCATCAAAGTATTTGAGCCTATGAAATGTTTATTTGGTAGCGTTATTAATCATGATATAAGAAATGAAAATCCTATGTTATCAATTATTTAATCGAACCCCCGCACCGTCTTTTTCACTGTGACGTCATCCGTAGTATAAATTCAGCAACGGCACAATAGTATGCCGTATTCTTATGCCAAATATTTCTGTAATAGTTGTTTATTAGAGTTGAAATTAATAAAACAATTAATATCAAACTTAGTATTACCAAATAATCATTTTATTTAATTTAAATTAGGTATAATGGCAATAATTATAATTTATAATACGTTTTTCAAAAGTGTTGTTATTTATTATAGATAAATAGGTAGGTACCTATAAAAATATTACTCTAAAATTAATAATGATATTATGATAGGTAATATCTTATGCCAAAAATGATGATAAAATACAATTGAGGAGCTGAATTTTTTAACTATTATATCTAATAGGTTGAGTATTAATTACTTATAATATTATAACATAAAATATATTACCGACCTGTGGAATAATATATTAGATCCATCTAGTTTTGCCTTGCTGTAGTTTTGTGGACATGTCGCAATAGTACAACAAGAACCACCAATTGTTATAAGTCTTCGAAGACATGTTCGTAACTCACAATTTGTAAAATAAAAATGCTAAAAAAATTTTATATACTATATAGTTTAAAAACCATCTTTATGCTAAAAACGTGTACTTGTTGTTTGTTTATACTACGGACTATGTCATCATTGAATTTCTCCCATTCCTGAATTTTAAAAATTTTGAGATGAGGCAACCTGTATTATCTATAAACCTTCATTTTATATAACTAAAAATGTTTTACCCAATATTAATGAACAAAACACGTAAACATTAAATTTTACTTTTTGAAATAAATGTAAATTTTAAAATTAAATGTCCAAAATATGATTTAAAAATTTCAATTTATGATAATAAAATAAAATACTCGATGAATTTATGATTTATTTATAAAGGTACCCCAGCTCTACTCACCCACTCACCATCCAAAATAATATACTGGAGCGTGCCAACCCATCAAAACAATGTACTCGGTACCACTGATGCACACACACATACATGTCATATAGACACACAATTTCATACACATAGAACCTAGCTTTCCTTTGCGATCCTGGTCCTATTAGGGCTCTATTTACAACACTCATGTGTGCAGACTTTGCGGTTTGGTAATTGCTCTAAAACTTACATGTTCCTAATTCTCCACTTGTATTATATCTATTGATATTATTTTATAATGTAATTTTATGGTTTTATTTTTACTGTGCACATTCTGTACATAATAAATGATTAATCTACCACATCAATATGACACAATGTAAATAATTGTATGTATGTTATTATTTGTAAAAATCAATTTATTCGTTTATTCATTTGTTTTATTTTAATTTGGTATCCTTATTCTATGATCTTGAGATGATAATATATTTACAAAATATTTTGTATCAATAGTAAATGATAACAAAAACAACAATAATAAATCAATATTAATATCTATTGTATGCACTATGCGATATTGATTATACGCACTATCGATGTTTAGTAGCGAAGTAAACCAGTCGCTTCACTAGTGTTATAATGGTATCCAAAAATCGGTAGAGTCAGCATTCTAGGTATCCTTATTCAATGATTCAAATCTTAAATGACTCCAGTAGGGAAACAAATTATTATTATTATATATATTATTTATATAACATATATTCGTCTTTCTGGTATAAGTATTTATACATAAATAATTTCTAATAAATTTAAATGTTTCTACCCAAATTAAAAAACCTGCTGGGTCCACAATCGTTCTTTCCAATTTTTTTTCAATTAATTGTTTAATTAAAACAATTACACATTTGTATTAAATAGATACCAATTTCATTTCTTTCTTTAAATATTTTAATTGAAATTTCTTTCTCTATAGGTATATAAATTCATTGTTACACTAATCCTTAATTACTTCTTTAAGGGAAACATTTATTCATTCTTTAGTTATAGGTTATACTTTCTCATACCCAAATAATTTTAAATACATTTTTTTTGTCTACCCAAATTAAAAATTCAGGGTTTTAAAAATAAATTAAGTTAATAATTCACTGTTTCATTATAAAAGCCCATGTCTGTCAACACTAAGCTCTATCTACAAGGTCGGTCTTCATGAGACTGATACTAACAATGCAAGTCCATTTTAATCATCACACGTATCCAACTCTAGCTGGACCAAGTTACAGTCCATTCAGGCCAATACATTTAGAATATAAACATAAGGTACCTTTTGATATATTTGGATTAATTTTTTGTCACCTAGTGAATATTCCCTAAAAATATTTACTGGCCTCTGAATTATATTGTTTGTATTTTTCTTCGTAAATATAAAAAACAAAACGGATATGATAAATAGCTATATTATAGAGTATCGCTCAGTATAATGTTAATAATAATTAACTATAGTGTCGGCGTACTGTACGAGATCAACGATCGTCGTGTTGCTGACCTGTGCCGCGGTCCCGTCTTGTCCTGAGCCAATAGGTCTTCATCTTGACCCCAGTGTCCGGTTTCGGTAGGCTGTCGCTTTGTGGCAGGTTCGCGCAACTCACCAAGTCACTCCCGACGTCCGGCGTCACTCTGCGCGCGGCGAGCCGCGACAGATCGAAGTCGTCCAGTATCTGATTCATCTCGTCAATGGCTTTGTGCAGGAGGCACAGGTTCTCGAAGAGCAAGCACTGGGTCCACTTGAGCGCCAAGCTCAAGTCGGGCGGCGGCACCAGCTGCCGCAGGTCGCGGTAGTACCGTTCCCTGAGGTCGGCGACGGTGACAACGGGCACGACAATGGGGTCCACCAACGAACTGGGAGGCAGCGCCTCCGACCTCTTGCGCTTCATGCTCATAGTGCTCTTGTTAGCCCCAAACTTGGACTTCACCTTGGACATTTTCTTTTTCATGTTCGCGGCAAAAGCCGCGCCCTTGTCGCTCGACTCGCCATTCGCCGACTCTTCGCTCTTGATGCTCGATTGGCCGTCGGTTATTTCACTGCTCATCGTCGTCGTCATCTTGTTCTCCTCGAACATATTATCGCCGCGTTCGGTCACAGTTTCAATCTATATAATATAACAGTAGGTAGGTATCACCTACCTATGTAAATTAATTGAAGTCAATAATAGCGCCCTAATTCTTGATATAGTGGGAATATTTTACTACATTTTTTTTTTTTTAATAAAATATATATTATATATATACCAATGGTGGCTTTTTTTGCATGATTTACAAAAAAAAAAAATATTTCAGTCAAAAAAAACTTTTTTGAAAAATTTGAAAATAGCCAAATAGCCATTTATATAGTTATTTATCGATAATATTGAGATAATGTTGAATTTTGAATGAAAGAGAACAATTCATAATTTCAAGAATACAACAAAATATTGCAAAATTGTAAGTTTTTCACTGCACTTAATAGGCAGGCAGGCGCGGACTGGGTCCAATTTCCCTACCGAAAAAATAGATATAATTAGGGCCCACCAATTTTTATAGAAATTAAATACTATTTACCAACAGAGTATTTTACTTGTAGAAAATAGAAATAATGTACAGTATAGATATAAGCAATTCCTTGTTCAAACAACAATAGATAAAAAAATTAAAACGCAATCATATTAAAATCATATTTTTATGAATAGTTTAATAAAACATTTAAAAATTAAACCTTTAACATTCTTAGCATTTCTGTACTTTATTCACACATTAAGTTAATTACTGTGTCTGAATTGTTATTAACCAACAACTCCCTTTCAAAGTTGATCAAAAATAATGATTCCAAATTATCTCGAGTTAAACAACTTCTTAAACGTGTCTTTATAATTTTAAGCATCGAAGCTCACTTGAGTAAGGATTGTTAAAATAAACTTGTAAACTTCAAATAATTCGTTCTACTCTAAGGAATACACACACTGAATTCTTAAATAATATTTGTTACGCAAAATAAACATGTGTTCCATTTTTTCTTTCTTATACACATTACATCATCATTTGAGTAATCAAAATATTCATGTAAATTGTTTTCATATAAATCATTTAAATCTTTAATATTAGTTTTAGAAATTTGGGGCCAGAATTTCGCAAATGATAATAATTGTTCAGCCAATTTATGTTTATCAATATGTAGTAAGAACTCTGAAATTTTGTTCACAGCTTCAAAATGAATTCCATTTTTCGAGATTTCTTTAAATCGTCTTGGGTCAAATAAGTTCAAGATTACCATACAACTTATAATAGCCAGAAAATCTATATTCTAAACAAGCGATAATATTATCCATAACAACAATAAACGTTTTAATTTTATAAAAATTTTCTGGAGTATCTTTTATTAATTTAATTCTCTATTTTCAGGAAGTTCTAATTGTATCTCAATTTCTGTATAAACTTCCCAAATTACATTAGACATAAATTCAGTTAATATTTTTGCTACTACCTATTTTTGGTCTTTGGTTTTCTTTCAATGAATATTATTAGTTATATCGATTTTTCTCTGGGCTTAAATATAATCAAGACCAGATGTTTTGTAGGTAATCAAGTAGAGCACTAGTAAACTTAAATATTTGTAGAAATATCATTGCTGTTTATATTGTTTCATAATGGGTTGATAGTCCATCGTATCAATATTGGGCATTGAAAGTAAGTACTGGTGAATCGAGTGAACCATTTTCAGAAAAATATTCAGTTTGATTTGTTATAGACTTTGCACTTTGACTATTTTGCAGTACAGTGAAATTCGGACGTAAAACAGTGTGTGAAAAATAAATTGTCAGTTTTTGGGATTTAGAAACAATTTCTTCAAGACATTTTTTGTGAAGTTCCTTTCGTTTTAGCCTTTGGGGATATTTTTTTTCGAATTTTGCTCCATAATCAACTAATATATATTATATATTAACCTATTTGGCAGACAACAGTTGTTCATTTTTAAAAGGATATTTAAAACGATTTATTTTCTTAAACTACCTAATATCATAGGAGGTCGTGGTCAAAGATTTCTATTGGAAAAAGCACTACCTAGATATTTGTATGAATGAAAAAAAATCAAGCCATATTACTACTGAAAAATCCATATACCTGAAGCAACATTGCACTCCGATACATTAAAAAAATAGAATAGGTGAAAGGTGGGCGACCTATTATTGTTACCTAAACAGTAGTGAACTCGACTCGGCAGTCCGCGCGCAAAATCTGTACGTTCCAAAGCGAGCAATGAATTGTGCGTGTAATTATAAAAAAAATTACCCATTTTATAAATATCATTGTATAAATATATAAAAACTTACCGAATGTCTACAATACGCAGTCGTTCAGGTCGTTGTACAAAATACGTTACACGCGTAATGGCCGACGGCAAAACATTTCCCGCAAATGGCAGAAAAAATGTTTTTGTATACAATAATATTATCTATGGTACACAGACTATCATATCACTAACGCTCGTAATATCAAAACGACATATGGTCCACAACTTTAACATAACCGTATAAAAAATGTGATAAACAAAATAATCTATATTAAATATTTTAGGCTGGCGCGTGCACCCACTAAATTATTTGTCGTTGTCCAAACACTCGCGAGTTAGCAAAATAGCCGCCAAATGGTACGATCCTGATGGGGAAGTACGGTAATTTTAACTATTTGACAATCCCCCGTCGGTTAATAGGATGGGGATGATCGTACTCGGTACCCTGGTAACCGTGTTCGTAGATTATAGTACCACGGTATAGAAGACAACAAACCGTAGGGAAAGCAAATTCCTTTGTTCTCTGGAAGCATTTTTTTTAATCTTATCAACACTCGACCTGCTGGCAGACTTTCCTTATCAGTTGACAGTTATTATTATGAAATATGAATCATGATGGATAAAATAAGTTACAATTTAACTTATTTAAAAACCTCCTTATTTTTCTGGAGATTCTTGTAAATAGTTTTAATAAATAAATAATTCGTGTTGTAATTATTCAGTTTTAAAAAATTCTAGAAAACAATTTAACGCGTTATTTACAGAAAAAAGTGACGACACAAAAGTAAAAATTCTTATTTAACGATTTTTTTGTATTACAATTATACATATTATATTAATTGATACACATGTCTTATGCTAGACAACATACTTCACAATTAACTACACAAACAAAATACCATTAAATAAACATATAACAATACAAATCTACACATAATATTTACATAGGTACCTATTATACATATTATTATTATAGGTACAATTATTAAGGTGTCAAAATATAAGTATTATATATATATATATATATAAGATACCTATTTAATACCTTTCAAAAAATCTTAAACATATATAAATATTAAAATATACTTAATGTTTCCATATTATTAATTTTATTTTATTTGTAGGATTTTTAAAATTTTGATTTATCATTTTAGTTGTATAATATATAGACATTCTTGTAAATAGTTTTAATAAATAAATAATTGGAAAATTTTCACATGGGTGTTGTAAGTGTTCAGTTTTAAAAAGGTTTAGGAAGCTATTTAATACATTATTTTTTAATGCATACCTAACTAAAATAAAAGTTCGAGTTTACAAATAAATATAAAAAATTCATTGTTTGGTATCCTTAAACTACCAAATAATGTTTTATCTGTCCTATACGATTTGAAATGACTATATAAATTATTTTCATTTAATGATTGATGTGCCATACTAAAATTTTCACACACTTCACTTGTAAGTTTTGTCAGACACTTCTTTATTAGAAAACCACATTTATATTTTATTATATTTTTACAGTTTAGTGTTAAGCAGTTCCTGTAATCTAAATCCAATCTTGAAAAAATGATGTTACTATTAGTTGACTAACATCATTATTTGAAATATTGCTAATACTAACATTATTTACATCTTGTAACTGAGTTGAAACTGTGAAAAATTCATAAGCACAATTTCCTACACCACTAAGTATTAAAAAAAAACTGGTAAATAACTTTTTAAAAACTCTAGTAAATTGAATTGCTGTAGGATTTATACAGTCTCCTGATTGTTTTCTAATATATCCAAAAAAAAATTTCTAAGCAATCTTAACTTATTCTTCTTCTAGTGTACAAAAATTTAAAGTTGTTTTGTTTTAATATTTCCCATAAACCAATTAAAGAGTTAATACTTATTAGCCATGATTTTATAAATTTAATATTATTGACATCATAATATAATATACATTATACATAATATAATGACATCTTTTGCACTTGTTATTTTTCCATTTTCTCTCTTAACAGACCAAAATTTTTAACTTTTTAAAAATGTTTGCATATTTTTTAAAAAGGTTATTTGAGAATCACTACCATTAAAAGCTTTATTCAATTCCTTTGTACTTGAAAATGTCAAAGAATTAAAGTCAAATAATTGGTCAAAATTTAATACATATTCAGAAGTAGGTACCTAAAGCAGTATGTGGAAGAGTTTCTGTACTTACTCTGTAATTTATGGCAGCAGAAACATTGTTGACTTAATACTTGTGTCGCAAGTTTTACCTTCATTTTCTCAGTTCTATATGGGTAAATATGTGATCCTGTAAGTTTAGGTGCTAATTTATTAATCTCTTCTTTTTCAGATTGGTAAATTGATTCAATATGTCTCCATTCAGCAACTTTATTATTAAAATGTATCTCATGGTTCATTAAGTTATTTCTAGCTGCTTTAATAAGGTGGGACATATCAAAAAAATAAAAAATCTTTTTTGTATTGTATAAAAAATATGGCTTTTCAGGGATAATTTGTAATACATTTGAAACACTTATATTGCTAGAACTCGTGTCATTAACTATTCCAATTATATTTAAATGTATACTTTCACATTTAGTTATAGCTGTAATAATAATATTATGAAAATGCATTTAAATGTAAATATTTAAATCAATATCTAATTAATAAGTAATTTGTTACAATTTTACATTTTTAGACCGCCCCGTCGCCCCTACACACGAGCCATTGGTACAACGTGTGATCGGTCACGGTAGACATTCGCTATTCACGTGTATTACAAACTTGAATATTATTAAATGTTAGCTATGGTTCATCAGCATTTATGTAGCAATGGATAGAATAGAAAATACAATACCCATCATAGTTTGAATTAAATATAAAAATAAGTATCTATAAAAAAATACTGCTAATTTAATTTTAGCAATACGTAATACTGTAATAGCAATAAACAATTTGTAAAAACAATGCATTTATTATGTCTTATTCTGATGATTCTATAACATAAATACAATAAAACAAATACTATACAATGAAAGATCACGTACCTAGCCGTCATTACAGTCATCCAGATTTTAATTTTTTCTTATCGATAATTTAGTATTTTTTACGAAATACTAAACTCCTTTTATACTTAGATAGCGAGAAAAGAATAGAATGTATATTTTTGGAATTTTTATTAGTTTACTATCTATTTACTAGACAATATGCAAACATTTCATTTACCACTACTTATTTGTCAATATAAAATGTATACCTATATAAAAATATTCAAACACAATATCTATTATTTACTAAATTATACTGTACTGTGTTCTTATAATTATAAATGTACCGTCAGAAGCCGCGATGCATTTATGTGTGAAATTGTAAACTTCAAATCGCTATAACTTTGAAACTAAGTTTTTGCTACAAAATCGAACAATACCATCGTTTTAAACACAATTTCACATAGGATTCAAAAAAAAAAAAAAAATTATAAATTGCATTTAATTGTAGCTAAACTGCGATTGTTCCGTAATTTCAAGTTTTAAAATTACATACATGTTTAATTAAGATTTATTATTAATTTTTAGTGCTTATGCAAAAGATATTTTTTGGGGGATGGACTACCGGGGTCATTTTTAGAATTATTAATCCAACTATCAAAATTACATTTTAAAATATTTTCTATTTTACGTATAATAATGATTTTTTAAAAAAAATTTAGGTCGCTATGATTGGTCAGCATACTAAAAAAGTTTTATTCATGGGTGTACGCAATAAATATTGTCTTGTTTGCACAAAAGCATCAGGCACTGGTAAAGAACCAACAAAACATATTTGTTTTAAAAACTGGGATGATTTGAAAAGTTCTTCACCTATGGAAGCATCAATTATTGTTGAAGGTTTCAAGTTGAGTGAGGAAATGTATGGAGTTCGTTATGCTAAATTCATTGGAGATGAAGTAAGCAATGTTTACAAAAAAAATTTAGAACAAAGACCGTATAAAAACCTAACTGTTCAAAATGCAAAAATGTGTAATGCAGAAACCATTTGTACAGAAATTTCTGTAGTAAACTGCGGGATATTGTAAAAAATAAAAGATATTATTTAGAATATCGAAAATGTCTTAGTGGAAATATATTTAGACTTTGAAATGCAATTTCTAAAGCTGTCAAATTTAGAAAAACATCTAATGATGTTGCTGGCCTTCGAAAAGATATCGAAAATGCACCCTATCACATTTTCGGTAGCCATGTGCAATGTGATTTATATTATTGTCAAGAGCCAAAAGACAAAGAAGTCAACAAAGTACTAGAAATGGAAAATAATGGTATTTTTGGAGAAATACTTGCCACTACAAAACGATTATTGGTACATACTAAATCTCTTATCCAGGACTTGGACAGTAATATTTTCGAAAGCTATAATGCTATTGTAGCAAAATGCATTTCAGGTATCTAAACTAAATTTAACTCAAAAATAATAATTAATAACAGTTTACAATATGTGTATATATTTAATTAAATAATAAAACAATAACAATATATTTTTGTATATTGATTATACAAAGATGTATTGGTGTATTACGCTTGTTTTATTAATTTAAAGGTAAATAAACTATATAAATTATTGAAGTCTATACAATATGGCATACAGATGTACTCCAATAAAATATGTTTTAAATACCTATTATTAGGGTGGTCCTTAGTTAATAATAGGTTCTACTTATACCTATTTTATTTAAAAAAAATTTTTAAAACTTTAGTATAACATATTAAAATGATAATTTTTAAAAATATAGTATAATACAAGCTAATTCGTTATATGAAATCCAAAATACTATTAATTAGATAAAAAATTAATTTAATATAATTATTTGTTTAAATTTAGGTACAAGAATCAATTACTCACAAAGACAATCATACGCAGGACGTTGTAATGTTGCTACAGTGACATATGATGCAAAAAAACCTGTCTATACCTATCATAAAATAATATATAATAGGAGTCCAGGAATTTTCAGTAAAAGGAAAGAAAAAAAAATTATTTCTGCAGCGCAGGCGACTACAAAAAGAAGACACGGCATAATACAGAGGCAGTTATTTCCTTCAAAAAAAATAACTGCACGTCCAGATTCATCTTATGGTGAAAATGCTGAAAGACCAGATATGCCAGAAGAAGACTTTGAACTTGAAAAAGACAAAATTCTTTCTTCTTTAATTATTGACGATGATAAAAGGAAAAAATTAGAACGCGAAACAATAGATTATAGTTTATCAAATATATGGATTGAAAGGCAAAGAAAAATGCTTACAATTTTGGTAAAATTATTAAAATGAGACCAACAACAGGATGCCAAAGTTTTGTACAAAATCATTTGTTTGGTAGAGTGACTACTGCAGCCATGGAGTATGGAAAAACAAACGAACAAACAGCAATTATGGCACTGGAAAAACGACTAAATTTAAAAATTATGAAATGTGGTATTTTTGTCAACAAGGAATATCCATACTTAGGAGCAACACCAGATGGTTTAATAGGTAATGATGGCATAGTTGAAGTGAAATGTCCTTCTTCATCTCAACATTTAACTCCAGAAGAAGGAATTATTGAAAAAAAAATAAACTTTTTGGACGTTAAAGAAAAATGGAGAAGTTGGTGATATTAATAAAAAACACATTTGGTATTTTCAAGTCCAAGGTCAGCTTAATGTTTGTCAAAAAGTTATTGCCAGTTTGTAGTTTGGACTCCAAAAGGTATGAAAATTGAAAAAATCAAACGCGATGCAGAGTTATGGAAAAATACCATGCTTGAAAAATTAAAGTATTTTTATCTAAATTGTATTTTGCCTGAATTAGCTGATTTTAATCGTTTTTTAAGGTCTATGCCAATTCGTAACCCAAAAGAAATCATAGAAGCACAAAAAAAAAAAAACAAACCCAAATAAAATTTAAAATAAATAACATTCGTATTGATTTAGTGCGAGCGGCCGCGTCGTAATATACGTAATATCATTGATTGTATAAGGACTTTTATAAGGATTATTATATAATCAATGGTAATATCGAGCAATATACTGGATTATATTATTATATCGCACTACTAATCGTAGAGAATCACGGCCACACGACATTGAAAAACCTAATTGTTTATTCGACGAACAAATTTAAAAATCGAGTCTTATATTGTCCGAGAAAAAGTTGTCCTTTACAACTTTTATTATAGGTTTCTTGCTCTAAGACCATTCGGTAAGCATTATTTTTGAAATTAGAAAACTAAGTTTTCACGCAGGGCCGCAGCAGACACGCGAAACGTCGACGTATGTGGCGGTTAGTGTAATAAATCGAGCAACATACCTAATAGTATTATTGAATTATTCGGTTTCGTGAAAATAAAATAAGGTATTCGGTATTCAAGCTCGAAAATCATATTATAAAAGTTGTAGATGAGAACTTTTTCTGTGTTTTGTTGGAAACCAATTTTCGATAATTGGTTTTCAGATGGAACAATATGGCATAAAGAAAGGGCATATTTTTTAATTATTCAAATGTATATATCTTAAAATTAAAATGTAATTTTTAAAATCGAATTACAACAAAACATATACCTAGTTAAAGTTCTTATCTTTCAAACGATGTACAATTTATATTTTATATCCTTGCGTGCATCGTACACTTCATACTTTTAGAAATACAAAAGTACCTACTATTTTGGGTATGACGTCCCCTTAAGATCTTTTGGTGTTGTATTAACAAAAAAATATGCAAGAGGCTGTTTCCAAATGCTATAAATGCCTTTAACCATTAAGGTTAAGATATTTAATGCTGGATTAAAAGTTTTACCCTGACCTGCTTTATCATTAAGTTATGTACGGTGATAAGACCATCTTTCCCTACTTGCTACCTTCTATACCGTAAGTACAGCGATACTACCTGCAACTCGCCTACCTATCTATTTTCATAATTCTTAATATTAAAGTAATTATAACTGCTTTTTGATTAACATATGCAATTATATACTCTATATCCATATTCATTGCTATCATTATTGTCAGAAATAATGAAATTACTCAAAAGATACCCATTTTCAACTTCCCAGATTTTAGGAGGGCCTACCGGGATTTTCTTGGTATCCCGGTGGGCCAGTTCGAGCCCGTAGGTAGGTACCTACTTGTAGAAGACAGCTACAATTTTGCAAAATTTTACTGTATTTTTAAAATTATGAATTGCTCTCCATCATTCATAATTCAACCAAATTTTTTTTCAATATCATTCATAATAGTAACTTCTAATAAAACCTCTTCCCCCCATGGTTATGTGTATTTTTGTGGACACTCTCACTTCAACCATTTGAACCAGATTTTTATGAGAGTATACCTGTATTACGACTTGGACTTTAAGACTTTTAATGGTTTGTACATCGATTTCTAAGCTCGGATTTACCTTTATTTTTGTCGAAATGATATATATACCTACCTGAAAATATAAGTCTATATAAATGTTTTTCATTTTGTAATATTGAACCATTCAAAGTAATCCCCCCCCCCACAGGGACGGATCTAAGGGGAGGATGTGAAAGATGCATGCGCCCTTTCCAAATTCCAAAAAAAACATACCTATACTTATAATGTTATATATATAGACATAATTTTAGACAAACGAATACCCAAAAAATCGCTCTAAGGTATGCTCCTTCGGCTCCCCCCCAAAAAAAAAAAAAAAAAAAACAGATTACATAAATGTATGTCCGTACACGAATTCGGTGCCCATATCGAATTATATATCGCATTCGTTCGCCTTCAATTGTAAATTAAAATGTGCGATTCTAAGTGGGAATTGTGTACAAGGCATACATCATACCTATATATAGTAGCTGGTATATATAATATACCCGAAATATTTTTGTGCCATTCGATGCGAAATCAATCGGTTTTCTCGTGATACCTATTTGTATTGTAGTCCGTGCCCGAAACTCATTTGTGACGGAGGTACCTATATATATGTATTATTGTCCCGAAATATATTTAAATTTAGCGTAATATTACTTTATCCTCGGGCTCGGAACAAACCACGGACTAAGATACTATGGACTGGTATCGCTTAGATGGAGGGTGTAGAGGGGAACGGGTCGCAAAAGTTTCACAAATGGAAATCTGGCATAGCTAACGCTCTATAACGGTTTAATTTAGAGTTA
>JAIPRL010011075.1:0-14210 GCA_025469235.1 Pemphigus obesinymphae
AAATATTTCAGAATTTTTCAAAAGCTGATTTAGGAGTAGGGCTAAAAATTATTTTCAATTTGCAGGTGTTAAGTTATGGAAGGGGGGCGGCACAATTAGAGGTTGCCACCCCTGGAAAAATGTGTAGCTGCGGCCCTGTGTATGTGTATTTATATAAATCATAAGAAATAATATGATAATAACATACACAGCATATAGTTTATTGTGTATAATATGTAAACTATGTCTTATCAAATACCACTACTTTTAAAACATGTTCACAATTTTGAAATCGCTTTTCTCAAGAATAATTATTTTGCGGATACCGACAAATCGTAATAATAAACGACACAATACTCAACATTTCAAACTATTATTATTTAGTATTTATACATAAATCATGTTTTTTATTGAACAAAAAAAAATGTTTTTAAAAATATTTATTAAAATACACCCTATACAATAACATTGGCTAAAACAGCGGGGATGGCCATAGCTCCCTCTGCACTTCCCCCCCCCACGGGGGCCCTTGACTAAACCGACCATTTCATAGACGTTCGTCGATAGATGGTAGTCTTCCTGGAGTTTCCGGAACTGTTGGCACTCTATCAATACATATTGTTTGACTGTCAGAGCTACGCCACATGAAGAACAGTTTAGGGATTCTCTGTATTCCATAAAGTAGCTACGGGTCAGTCAAATGTGTTCGAATTCGGTTAATAATGATTTATTCTTTTATTATTGGTTTTTTTTTTTTTGAAAGATTACCATTGTAGTATATTTCGCTTGTTATATAATATATATTTGTGTGTGTGTGTGTGTTAAAATAATTTAAGATTGAACACTAATCTACGAAAGAAAAAAAACCGTGAAATCAATACGAATGCATCCAACAGTAAATATAGGATAATTAAAACCATATTTCCAAATATTTTCAACTTGTTTTTGATAGTCGAAAAATACAATTCAATAGCACTTGAAAATCTTTAAATGCATATCGATTATTTTAATTGGAAGCTTAAATTATATTTAGTAATCAACTTCAAAATATTTCTTAAATGCCAAGCTTTTATATTTTAAATACAATATTACATTAACCTAAAGTTGAAATCCGGTATATTAATATAGGATTTTTGGGTGAATATGTATTTCTATAATATAAAATAACGTCAATAAAATTATATTTAATGAATAATTAACCACGTCTTGATGGTAAGTTGTATGATATGTTGTTTGTAATGTAAACATTGTATATTATATGTAATATCTAATTTTCTCTTAAATTGTAACAGACATACATCATAATTCATACTAATCTCCAGGCAATATTTTAAGTCAAGACATTTCATAACTATTTAGAATTATTAAATTACTCTTGAGTTGATTTATTTAAAGAATATCACGTCGAATTACATTTTATACAGAAGTATAAAACGAATGTCTTCGTTTATTTAATATAACGCAAACATTTTTATAATTGTACAAATAATGAAACTTACATTATACTTAGCTGTGTTCAATGACCAAATAATAAAAATAATACATTTATCCATTTTACGATCCAATGAAAACAAATCATTATTATTGCCATAATATTATTACACTGGCGGAAGGTAATCATCGATTTTCCTATGATCAAGTTCAGTCATAATATTATATAAGCGAATCATTCTTATATGACAAAGAATACCAATAACAATATATGAATAGAAAAATATACTCTATCACAAATGTATATATTTTTTTTTTAATCAAAAGAACAGTACAAAAATATTATATAACCCTATATATATAGAATGAAACTAAAACACAAGTAATACTTTAAAAATGTTATTTAGTTTTCATATAAATATTGGCACGTCAGTTACTAAGAAATCCAAATCGTATTACTTAGTTGTAGATACGTCTAATTCAGAAAATCAAACTAGAAACTAGAAATTTTTACTGACTTAATTTTCTTTTAGTATAATATACATTTATGAAAAAACTTCATACACGTTGACCACTTTTGGGCTAAATAAAGAAAAATAAATGAAAAACATATTTTATATTTCTCAATTTCATTTTGAAAACTTTGAAATTGAATACAAGACAATTGAAAATTATAGATTCTAAATATATTAAAAATGGAAACCAAATTTTCCAATAATATCTAAACGCAATATACATAGTATATTATTAAAATATAATTGAATAAATAGTTTAACTATAGTTTATAGAAACATTTTATATGGGAAATTCTAAACATCATGTTAACATTTAAAATAATAAATTATATTGTATTATAAATAAAAATGTATCAGTTTCTCGTATTATTATTTTTTTTGTTAATATAAAAGTATGCAATTTTATCAATAAATTTAGTATAATCGGTTTAGGTATCATTAATGGTAAATTTTTTACTATATACTATATATTAGTATAATTTCAAAACGATGTAAATTTCATGAAATTTTCGAAAATTAATTCACAATAATTTGTATGCATCTCATCGTGCTAATGGTTTTTTCATTGCATTTCTTGGTTTTCGTTATGTATTATTCATAATGCCTCATCAATAGATGTTTTCATCATTTAATACAACGATGCTTAGACATTTTGCATAATACCAGATTATTGACATTGTCGGTAGCACATAATATAATACAGTTTCTTCTTCACAGTATCCACGTAGGCACATTAAAGTACGTTTATCGCATTATATAATATATTTTAACTGCTATAATAATAATTAAAAGTTTGCATGTTATATGGTGTAATTAAGGTTTTATCTACTTTTTATACTTTATCATACTTTTACATATATTTATAAAGAAAAAATAGATTATTTTTTAATTTAAAATTTAGGTTCTATTTCATTAGAATCTAATTAGATCCGCCTGAATCTAGTATAAATATATTATGTATTTTTATTTTAAAAATAAAACAAATATTTTTCTGCATAGAAGCCAATCTCTAAGGATCAAATAATAAAAAAAATATTAATTTGTATGTCCTCCGTTACACGAAAAAGAAAAACACAATTTAAATTGGTTAAAAATTGAAGAGATATGGAGATTTTTATCATTTTTTTATACTTTATTTATTTAATATTTATTGAATTTATTATACTATAGTTAAACAAATAAATTAGAATTTAGTGCATAAATAAATTAGTACTAACTTCGTTCCATACGACATTAATACAACAATATACCAGCATCACACAAAGAAAATTGTAGTACAGGGATATTCAGATAATTATATAATAGGTAGAAAGACCTTAAAATAACGAAAACAATTTTCAAAAAAACATAATTCATTTATTAGATTCAAACTAAAGTATAATATTATATATAACCGTTTTACAATATAGCACACGTATATAAATGCATCAATATACTATAACTTTACTCGTTAATTCCTTTTTTATATATTTCACTTAATAGTATATAAAGCCGACGACAGCATACAAAAATAATTGATGTTGAAATATTGCTTTTAATATAAATAATGGTTTACATGAGGTGCACTAACACAAAAAGTTTTTTACAAAATTAAACACATCCATATAAAATCAATATGGTCTACACATATACACAATCGGAATTTAAAAACTATAGAAACATTGCATGTGTAATCTTCAAATTAGACCAAAGTATTAGTATTTATCTGTACAGTAAAAACTAAAAATAATATATAGGTATACATAATCATATTTGATTACTTGTTTAAATTATTTGAAAGTTAATAAGGAAAACGTAAACATTAAACGAAAAAAATATAATAAATTATCAAAAGTTATATCAGTAACTTAATTAAAACGAATTTTTTTAAACAAATATGCTAAACAAAACTTGAAAATATCAAATTTCAACTGTACAACTTTTTAATGAAGTAAATTAAATAAGTTATGATAAAAATGTTCAATTATGGTGTTTTAAAATTATTTAGAATAACGTTTTTAAAATTAAATATACAATATTTTCCATACGATAAAGTGTTTTTCAGTTTTGCATATTTTATTTATTAACTTAGACAATATGTTATTATATTATAAATCTCGTATTAAACTTAAAATATAGTTCATACAAACAATAAAGAAATTACAGTATGAAACAAGTCCATTTTAAAAATAAAAAATACGTATATTCATATTCTAAATTTATTTTATATTTTAAAAATGCAAGTATACTTACTAATTTAACATAGTCAATGGTCATAGTTCAAAGTGTTTAACCTTCTTAAAAATTCAACATATTATAGTATTATATTACACACGTAATACGTAACTAATCATTTTATTTCTTTAAGATTTTTAATGAAACAATTCATACTCCGGTTTAACTCAAAACACATTTTACTTAAACACTAAAATATTATTGTTAACAATAGTGTGAAATATATTCAACCATATTATATAATATCATGTGTCTAAGCTTCGAGAAATATGAATTATAATACTTGACACTGATATATAAGACCTCTTATTCTGAAACATGAACTAATTCTAAGAGTAAAATATCGAAATGATAAACCAATGATTTATGAATCTCGATTCGATTTAATAATACTAATAAATTTGGATAAAGAATAGTCAGCTTCCAATAATACAAACACTAATACACATATCTACACGTTACAATTACATTAGTAAATATTATGTTAACGATATTCTATACATTTATTGTTTTCTGTAAATATTAAAATATAGTGATAAATCAATTAAACTTATTAAAAGAACGCTACACACCAGCTATTAAAAGGGATCGGCATAGAAGATTTTTATAAAATAATTTTAATTCTATAACTGAAATATATTTTAATATATTTTAAAAGTAATTTAGAAATAGTTCTGTGTCAGTATTATTTTTTACATAAAAACCTCCATTTGGTCTCATTTGAGAGCTATTCTCCCAAGACATGTTTTTAAATAGTGAAAATGAATGTGTAGCGTCCTCTTAATAATAATATTCACATTTTCTAAAATTAAATATTAGGGAAATATGTAATATACACGCGGTTCATAAAATATATAAACCATTGAGTTAAAATAATTTTAAATAAATTCATAAGATGTTTTTGACTTTTAAAATTATAAATAAAGTTTTTTCTTTAATTTATTCCTTTTTAAGGAAATATACATTTCCACTTGTTTCTCCAAATTCTATTTAATGACCAAATTTAAAAGTATATTATAACTTTCAAATGTAAATTTCAGTTTGTTTTTTAAAAAAAAAAAAGCACACGTTATTTATTTCAGGTAGACTATACTTACCCAATTTTATTGAATCGCAGTAAACTTAAAACTTTTCGAAACGTTGAGCTACGAGTGAACAACTTCCAATTTATTTAATATTGTTTATTTTTTTACAAAACTTATATCTGAGTTTAAATTACTTACTACGTGCAACTATAGAAAATTAAAAACTGTATCATGTCGTAAAAGCAATTTTTCAACCATAATTGAATAGTCATTTATTTTAAATGTCATATACTTTGTTTCAACTATTCATTACTTTGCTGTTGGTTTTTTAAACTTTATCCATTTTATTTTGATAATTTCACACTATAGGTACCTAAAGTTCAGAACATCGTTTAGAATGATTTAAATAAATAATAAATTGTCAACACATTTTTTCCATTGTCGTTCTCCATAATTTAAACATTAGGTATATATATATATATAATGATTTATGTTTGCCTAAAAATATAAACTATATATAACTTTAATATAATTTTTTCATATAAATTAAGAATTCGGTATAAATGTCATTGGAAAACATATTTTACGGCGACATATCTCCGTTCAGAAGCATTATAGAACTCACAGAATACGCAACGTTGACGACGCAATGCCAACAAATCTAGGTTATTTACAACTTAGGCAAGTCAGTAACAAAATTATGCTATATTTGACCACATCTGCTGGTAATTATTCATCCAATGAGATTTTCGATAACCAAACTCGTAGCATAAGATGTTTCGCCAGGAATATAGCGGGTGCTATAAGACCAAGTGGGTTGAAAACCTGGGCCACCAATGATAACACGCCTTACTTTGTAGACACTAGAAACTCAGGTTCAAACACACAGCAAAATAAATTAGCTTGTGGTTTCCAATGACCTTGATTACTACCCCATCATCGTCGTTGAACGTCGACGTACCATACGCACGGTTTTCAGGTAGGGCTCTGTCCAAAACAACCTTGTTGTTACTTGCCTCATAAATTTAGCAGCACAGCTATAGCAGACACTTATCAAATGTATCCAAATTGTCGTTTGTTAGAAATTGTTGGAATACTCCCGAAATTCATTGAACATTATTTCCCCCGCTAGAGCATTTTTAAGTTTTGTGCTGCTAACTTTACTCTAATGGCACAACATTTTTTTTTTTTTTATAGTCTTGTACTTCGAGTATGTAGATGGATAATATATGAGTTAGAATATTATAATTCGTTACAATAAATTGTATAAACATTTGAAGATTGATGAATTAATATATATGTACCAACATATCTAGTGAAATTGATAACTGGAGACGGAATTAACAAAGCTCCGGTATAAACCTTGCCGACTTGATTATACAACTATAAAAAATGTTATTGACCCAAAGCTATTTTTAAATAACTTTAAAAACATATGGACTGTACATGGAGAAGTAATTGCACTGATTTGAGAGGCTAAATCTACAAGTGCCGAACCGTATGCAGAATGACCGAGCAATCACACATATACACCAATGCGGTGCCAAGACTTCTACGAAACTGCCTACGGAACTTATGGAAATCGTCCGCATTTGATTACAATTTATTAATGGAACCAAGAACATCGCACCTACATGCTCGAGCATCGAAATACGTGATTTTGCAAATGCAAAGAATACATTAGCCAACGTGTATTCATCATGTTAATGACGACAAGACAAAGGTGTAGACATATAGTAGGGATATCGATCAATATATAAATATCGATTCGCCCTAAATTTAGTAAACAGTAGTCTTTTTATAACGAAAAACTGAAATTTCGCCTGAAGAAAATCGTATAGAAAGACAATTAAATAACACTACTTGAATTGAAACTCATGTCAATAGTTTATAATATGTCCAGTCTTTTATTTTTATGAATTTGGATATATTTAAAAGAAAGAGTATTTTTTTCCAAAAAATAAAAATCGAAGTATTAAATTACCGAACTTTTGTTAAAAATTAAATTTTTTCTACACTCCCACATTTCGTAGACATAATGTAGGGATGTAGATGTAAATTTAAATATCGAATTGCCCTAAATTTAGTAAATACTAAAGGATTTATAACGAACAACTGAAATTAGGGGGCGAAGAAAATGGTATAGAAAGGCAATTAAATAACACAATTCGTATCTAAACTCAAGTCAAAAGTTAATAAAATGTCTAGTTTATTTATTTTTATGAATTTGGACATAATATATTCATACGGTGAAGCCAAAATAAATAATATGAAATCACCTAGGTCAGGGATCTTTAATGATTTTAAAACCAACACGCCCTCACGAAATGTCAATATGATGAATTTATTAGAATTATTAAAGGCTTTCTAATGACTCATGAGAGGTAATTAAAGCGATAAGAAGTCTCACTGCCAGAGAGGTAGCTTATTTTACTTAGCGGCAAGCGCACATCACATCAACTTGTACGTATAAGCAGACACTGGAACACGACCTATACTAAATTCGCGGAGAGTTTAAGAGTGCGCAAAAACCAATTTTCGTTTTACCTCACCGCAACATCATCTATCGGCTACTCGCCACCCAAAATATCACGTGCTGGCTGCACTGATCGGTAGGTTATAGTATGTAATTTTGTCGCGGAGAGGGGATAGCCGCCCAAAGATAATGGACCTATCCGAATTTTTGTCAGTCGGGTGCGCGGAACACTCCTATTCTCTCCGCGAACAGAGTATATACATCGGCCGCGTTATCTTCGAGACAACCTACCGCATATAATATGTATGTTTTCTCAATAACGGGTTTCATACAACATCATAACTACACATAAATATTATACTTAGTATATATTTTGAAAAATACCATAAAAGTCCGACGATTTGGAATACATTTACCATTAAACATAATACCTATATAAGTGTAATAAAATACACCATGGACACCTACTCTGTTTATGTAAAGTCGACCGGACTTATAGTTCGCGGAATCTTATGTATAACCGTTGTGGCCCAGTGATTCCAAATGTTCAAAAGTCCAATTAAACATCGTTATACTTACGATAAAAGTACACCAGAGTGTATCGATTCAATCAAAATGTATGAAAAATGCTAAGGAAGTCCAACGATTTGAAATTCATTACTATAAAATATTAAAACTATAATATTGTGTAAACCAGTGGGTTGGACTTACTATTCTCTGGTTTTCATATAACTATTGTCGCCAGATGGAAATCAACAAATATCCGAAAAATAAAATCGTATAAATTCGAATACGGGCTCGTCACAGAGTATTATATAACGCACAATTTGATTAAATTTTCGGATCAATAATATGTATTAAACAGAACGAAAAAAAAATTATTATAAAAAATTATTAATGAAAGTTACAGTGATAAGAAAATGTATTACGATTTTATCGGACACACTCATTATCTCCTCAAACGCCGAGACTAACAAAAAAATCACAAAAACTGGGATCGACAGATTGAGATTAAACCAGGACCTGTATCTAAAATTCGTTTAATCTACCAATGTTAATGCCACCAAACTATCTAATCGAGATGATAAAGTGGTCAAAATTTCTCGTATTTGAACAACTCAGATAGCGAACGACACCGTATCTCGACACATTTTACACACATATTTGGAACGAACGTCCCTGTCGGACGGGGACGATTCATAGACAAAGAAAGATTCAGTCAGACATAAAAATGTCTGAAGAACGCGAATCAACCGTAAGAGCCGTCGAAAAACGTCGATATAGATCGCAAAATCCGATTTTTGAAGTTGGGTGTAATTTTTTTTTTATTTCATATGGCCGGCGTAATAACATTACGGCACGTGGAAAATGTCTAAAAATAACGCCTGGGTGGAAAACACCATTTTTCTTCCCAGCGTTAAAAGCACGGATAAAAGTCAAAAACGTGGACGAACGTAAAGCGGAAAAATCTCAAAATGACTAGAAAAAATACGGTACTTTGAAAATAGTAAAGGAAAAATAATACAGTCCCGGTGGGTGCGTAAATTGGCCACGGAATTAAATAATAAATAGTATTATCTTTTTCCTGGAAAAAAATGTATTTGGAGTTAGAATTTTATATGACTATCAATTTTTAAAGAAAAATAGAATAATAAATTTAAAACCAAAACTTAACTAGATAGTATTTATTATTTTAGCAAGGTATCATTAATGTTTAAAGTTTAAAATTTCGAAATGGTTAAAGCTAAAAAAAAAGCATTTGCAATAAAAAAAAACCTCAAAAATGAAAAAGATGTAATAGCGTAAAATATAGAGTTTATTTATCGAAATTTTTTTATATTGCAGTATTCACTCTTAGTGTATATATACAGGATATTTCGATAATTTGAGTTTACTACACTAAATTTTTCTTCTAACAATATTTTTAAAATTTATAAAAGATAACGGATCACCCTATATGGAAATATTTACAAGATTACCACATGATTAACATTATTCATAAATTAATTATTAAAATTATATAAATATATATATTTATAATAAAATATAAAAACCATTTCAGTCGCCTATTGTAAGTAAATTATTAAACTCATTATGATATTATTAATTTATGTGTACAATTTTATCTATTTTCAAATTAACTAATTTGATTTACAAACTTTGAGTTATTATTTACAAATGTCTCTCCTCTTTTATTGTTATAGGTTTCTACTCACTTATGTTTTACTAAATTAATATCCCCAAGTCTATATTTTTATGTAAGCACTAATTATGTAACTTTATAAGCAAAACAAAAAATAAATTCTTATCTTTATTTTAAAATCTAAACATTCAGCTAAGAGCTTTTACCATAAAATATTATATTTAACAAACCAAAATATACAAGTTGAAATATATTATATTTTATTACTTTAAAAACTTAGATATGTTTTATATATCTATTAAAAAATTTTATTATCTATTATATGACTATGATATATTTTATTTAGTTCAAATTAATATGAACTGGCTTATATAATAATTTTTAGCTAGTACCGAAATGATAAAATCTATGGACATTAGGAATTAGTATATGGAATGTGGAAATCAGGTTTTCGAATTTTTTAACATTGAAACCCCAATTTTATTTATTTATAAACAAAGTATAGTGAAATATTTTTCAAAAATAAAAATAAAAACAACATCAGTATTTAAATAAGAGATATGTGTATACACAGAGTTGTAAAGTATTTGAATATTGGTATTCAAATACATTTTTGAGTATTCAATACTTTAATCAAATACTTTTTTCTTTCTTGTATTTGAGTAGTATTCAAATACTTTTTTATGGTGTTGAAAACAAATTTATTTTAAATACATTTATATTTTATATTTATTAAATTATTAAAAATCAAAATGTCACATCTAGCAAATTTCACAAGAAAAAAATATATATATTATAAAATCATATAAACTATATGATTTAATCAATAGATCAAATTTTAAAATCATGATGTGATTATACTATTAAAGTATGATTATAAGCATAATTAAGCAGCAGCGCTTCAGTCGAAAGAATATTTAGTATAACATTAAATACTATAACAAAAAAAGAACATCAATATAACTGACAAACATTTTGAACAAATTATATTTGGAAATCCAATAGTCATTTAGTCATATAATTATATTAAAAATACATTTCAAAAACATAATTTATTCAAAATATATCGGTAAATATTATGTGTTGAGAGGTTCAAGTATTTAGGGTCCGTTGTACAGAAAAATTGTGATTTCAAAGAGGATATGAAACACATGATGAAGTGTGGATGGATGAAATGGAGAAAGACGTCAGGTGTTTTGTATGATAAAAAAATCTCTATTAGGTAAAAAGTTAAATTGTATAAGGTAGTGGTAAGACCTGAAATGATGTATGGAACAGTAGATAAAAAGATAGAACAAAGAATGAGTTAAACAGAGATGAGAATTTTAAGGTGGACGAGTGGAGTATATGTAACAAGAAAGGATAAAATAAAGAATGAGTATATAAGAAGTAGTATAGGAGTAGCTTTAACAGTTCACAAAATGAGGGAAAATAGATTAAAATAGTTCCAGCATATATTAGGGAGGGAAGAGGCTGAGGTAGTAAGATTAGTAAAGTAATTGTAGGTATGTTGATGGAAAGGGGGGGAGAAGAATACCGACAAACATATAAGGAGATGTTATAGCGAGTTATATTATGAAAAACGTGGAAGTAAATGAAGAAAATGCAGGAGATAGAGTTAAGTGGAAGTGTAGAACTAGGATAGCCGACCCCAAATAGTTGGGAGAGAAAGGAGAAAAAGAATACAATTTTAAGAATAAAATTATGAATAAAATACCTATATATTTTTCTAAGTATTTGAAAAATATTTCAAATACTTTTCTAGTGTATTTGCGTATTACTCTAAATACTTTTTTCAATAATATTTTTTTTACTTACTCAAATACTTTATAAAAGTATTCTTTACAGCTGTGTGTACCTATACCTATAACGTATTTGTATTGAATCCGAATTTATATGTAGGTATGCTTTTTTTCACAAATATACTGTGAATTTATGAAGTTCCAAGTCATGGTTATATTTGATTTAATTAAATTTATTATTTACATTGAATACAAATACATATAACACTCGTAATTATTTAATATTATTCTTAAAAATAAATAGATACCTACCTACATATGAATAAAACTTCTCTGAATATCTACAATAAAAACTTTAAAGGCTATAATATATATACTAGACCCTAAAATATGTTTTCACCGAAAATGTTACACCTAAGAACAATTCGTGAATATTACAATATAATAACTCAGCTAACTATACTAATCTACTAAAGGTACGAATGTGCGATAATTTTTCTCGTATTTGCGAAATCCATTATTTTAGTTATGACCTACTTGAAGTAACAAATATATTCGTTAAAAACCAGAATATAGAAATTATATTAGTAAGTGGTATAACTTATAACTTATTTTCATAACTAAAAATATATAATAAAAAAAAAAAAAATTTTATTTTAATAGCATTATTTCAGTCACGTTTATAATAATTATTATTCCTACAATTAACTTCAAAAATATTCTAATAGACAGCAAACTCGGTAATTATATTTTCGTCTTTTATTTCAGATTAACAACAGGACATTAATTCGTTAATAATATAAATAATATAAATTTAGTGAGGTTACCTAGGGATGGTGTAAGGGTTCAACCCCCCCCCACCACCACTAGTAAGTTAGCTAGTAGTTAGTAAGTTAGTAATTTAGCTATCATGGCTTTCATAGATTTAAATTTATTTTATAATAATGAAATAGGTATTAATAAAGACCTATCAATAGTTTATTTATTTACTAAAATGCATTATTATTGGTTCATTTCTGTAAAGTACGGATTTCGAAAGTCAAAGTCCTTACTATTTGTATTTGTTTTATTTTTTTATTTTTTGAATTCAAAACTGTCAGCTATAAACATAATAATTTAATAAAACTTTGAACAAATACACAATATGCTATTTTGCATTTTACTTTCTTTTTTCTAAGTTTTTATTATAATCCTTTTTTGTCATTTTCATTTTTAAGATATTTTTTAGAAATGTCAATTTTCTTTGAAAAAATAATTAAATTACAAAAACAAATTTTTTTTTTTTTAATTGCATTATTGATTTTAGATTAAAATCACGGTATAAAATTTTGAATAATTGATCATATTGAATCATATTTGTATCATAGGTAATAAACAATCTTCATTGTCCATAAATAGTTGAAGCCTAAAAGATTATGGTGAAATCTTGGCGAAATCAATGAGATTCCGATATATTTCCGTTATTAGGTAGGTAATTGTTTAAATTTAATTTTATTAGTGGATTGGCGATTTGCATTTTATTCTACCATTAATCACTATGTTTAAGAATTTAGATTGTCCGTTATATTGTATGATATTTTTTATTTGCATTTTAATTTAGGTAAAAGGCATTTAATGTGATTATAAGTTTTCTGATATCACATTTATTAAGTAGTTCACACTTTAAAGAGGTATATTTTCTATTTTCCCACTAGATAGTTGTCATAGGTTAACAAAAAAACTATAGGTACTAAACATTTTTATTGTATTAATATTATTGTAAATCAGAATGATAATGTCAAGGCTTGAAATTTGCACCAATTATTTACAGTAGTATTATTTTACAAATTGACGTGTAGACATGTAATTAACAAGATTTAAAAAAAAAAAAAAGTATTTAAAAAACATATAAGAATTTAATTTTGGTCTACATTTACAGCTCCCTCAATAATTAATTTAAAATAAAAAATATTTAATTATTTTTAAAGGAGTATCTTTAACTGTGCTTTCTCGAAAATATCATCGTTTACCCAACGATGATGTAAAAAAAAATATTCTCCGTTTTATATTTTATTCATGATTATGTAATACCCCAAAAATGTTGCTAAAAATTCCCTTGGTTGAGAAACATTGGACAAGAGGTGTGGGGAACGAAGTCCCTCGAGGCTAATTTTTTTTTTATATATATATCCCAGAACGCTGATATTTTAACTAAGCAAGGAGTCCGTCTTTATATTTTTTCAATTCAATCACTAGCTGTTTATAATAATGAAATACATAGGTTTAAAAAAAAAAGTGTAAATTTGTGTGATAGCCAAACTAGATTTATAACAATATTATATAATATAATAAATACCTATTAATATGTTAAAATAATTTTAAGCTATTACTTGCTATTTTGAAAAACATAATTTTTAAATTTATTAACTATGTTTTGACTACTGTTATTCATATTTATATTATTATTATTATTATTATTATTATTATTATCAAGGCCAGACGTTACAAATTACAAAATTATACTACAAGAAATACATAGGTAACAGATAAAAACATATAACTAATTATAAGATGCTTTGCTTAAACTAACTTAAATTGTAATAATCAGAAAAACTTAATTGACAGGGGCAAAAAAGAAAGAGAGAAGGAAAAAAAACAAACATGGTGTAAATGATATGAAAACAAGATAAGAAAAAAATAAAAATA
>JAIPRL010011076.1:0-14210 GCA_025469235.1 Pemphigus obesinymphae
ATAACTTTTTTGCGCTTTTGGTACAAACGATGAAATTTACGGTACAAACCGGTACAAACGTAGTACAAACGATTGCCCCTAGTTTTTTTTTGAAATTTTAAAGTGGGGGTGCCGGGGACATGGACCTCACCTAACCGGTCTGTTATAAAAACGGATACCTAGTGTATCTATTATTAAACTAGAGGATAGCTCTATATGTAAGGAGTATGTTACCACAATAGGTATACCTATGCAAATGTCACAATTATATTATAATAAAATTATGAAGTGAAATATTTTATTTCACTTATAATCTACTTATATATTATATACTTAATAATATATCTATTACCTTGTATAATATGTGCGTATATGTAATGCATAGTATGCCTATACTATACGTCTATACATAATACATAAATACATTGTTATATAAATAAATTTATATAATATAAATATAAATTTCAATATATATACAATATATGACTTCATACTACTTGATTGCGTCCCGAAAAAGGTAGACTAAGCAGGTAGTAAATTCGATAGCCGACTTGCGTTCCTCTAGCGGGACCCAAGTCAGCTACAGCATTAAAATCGATATAATCGCATTTATCCAACTAAAATTGATAAGTATATTTTTAATATAAATACAGGTGTTTTAGAGGAAAAAAGCTGGGAGACTGGGGGCCACGCTCGCTCCGTTCGCAGTGGCCGCCGCCATTCTCTCGCTACGTTTGCGAATTTCGCTCCGCTTCGCTTCAATCAAAGTTTCTATTCCTATACCTTATTGCAGAGTAAAATATTCACGGGAGTAAAAATTGCCTGTTATTCTAGGAAAAATTTACTCTAGGCTAATTTTACTCCCATAATAAACATTATATTACTGGGTGAGTAAAAATCAATATTAACGAAACGTCGTTATAATAAAATTTTTTATTTTCATACGTGTATGTGGGAGTATAAAGGGGTGGTTATACAAATTAAATTAATGTGTTGGTAATTAATATATGTAATAATATAGGTTATAGCAATGAAAAAAAAATAAAAATATATATTTAAAAAAAAGGTGGGGGTGTTAAAGGGGATACCAGAATGAAGGGGGGTTATAGATTTTATTTGGTCAAGGAGGGAGGGTTGAACGATATGTGTTAGGTTACGTAGTGGATGCGGCGGCGTATCTATGTGTGGAATGGAGGATTAACTATGCATAAGCCTCCATTACACAGGAAGGCCTATGGTCCAGAATCGGCTTAATCATACTACCTACTATATATTATGGTTGTTTTCGCTGTTGTTTCATACAACCGTCACCGTTGTTGTTTTATTTATTTGTAAACCAAACATGAATATTCACCGATAAGAAACAAAAGATAAGTTACTTGTACGAAAAAAATAACTGTGATACCTAATGATAGTATCACACAAATAATAATTTCTAATTTTATATTATAAAAGCTTATTTTAATTTTTTATAAATAAAAATTTTTCTTAAATCTTAAGATATGGCTGCAGATGGCACCATACAGCATGCCTATAATAAAGACAGATGCACATTTTTATTTTTCGTAGTGCACATTTGAGATTTCGTAGTACACAAAGTGTGTCGTAGTGCACACAAAAATAGCCACTGGTACAAACATACTTACCAAGCAAAAAAAAAAAAAAATACAAAAAACCAAATCAAAAGGATCAAATAACGGCTTATTATTTAATGATATTATGTATGAATTGTAATAATAAACTAATAATTTTAATTTTATTTAATAATAAAGTAATGAATACTACTAATTTTATGTTAAAATGTTATTAAAATTATTAAAAAGTTATTTTATAAAAAAAAATTTACCTACCTACCTATATTATTTTATAAAACTTCAAAATGTGGTTCTATTTTTAATTCAATTGATAAAATAGAAAAATATATTAAAATACCATATATGTTTCTATTCACCCCATCTTTCAGGTCAATAGATACAAAGCATACAAATACCTAATAAAAGTAATATAGTACATCATAATAAAAATGAGTTTTAAAAAATATTTTTAAAGTACTAAATAAGATCAATATTTTGATGTATTACTTTACTATTTATTTAAAATACAACAGTTTGTTCAAACTTCAAAGTTTGAAATTATTTCTATTCGCCCCATTCATAATTTGTATATTATAATTTAATTTTTTAAAATCACGAATGTATGTATAACATCATTGAAGCTTCACACACAATAGTTTTTTTTCGGAAACAAAAATAAGCAAAGTTTCTATAAAAATACCCAACGAATGAAGTGTACCTTTTAAAAATAATTTATATTATCTGTTATTAATAGTTATTATGTTGCATATAATATTTTGGTATGAAATGTGTTAAAATTTTGTAGAAATAATGGATCTATAAACTTGAAATTTTTACCATATACGTATATTGGTACATTATTGGGACAAAATATTTTTTTCCAATTTTGGGCTATTTATAGTAATTTTTAATTTTGAGTAATTTAATTCATAATAGTCTTAATTTTAGGATTTAAGACCTGAAAATTTAATATAATATTAAAACTACGCTATTCTAGCTACACAAAATAATTTAAAAATCGGTCAATACAATATTTTTTAATTGATATTTCACGTTTTTAAATTATATGTATTATTTTGGTATGAAATGTGTTCAAATTTAGGGGAAATAATAGACTTATAAACTTGGAAAATTTTACCAAAAACGTATGTACGTACATTATGAGGGCAAACATTGTTTTGAAAATTTTTACTCATTTTTGGGATATTTATAGCAGTTTTTAATTTTAAGACATTTAATTCATAATTGGTATAACTTTTCTACTTAAGTTTTTTTTTTTATATGCATTTCTTATCAAAAAAATAATGGTGAAGTCAGAATTTGGCGGTCAGACTTGGTTTTAAAGTTATATCAAATTGAAATTTAACGATTTTATCCTATTCGTTTATAAGGTATATATTTTTACATCACAACAGTGTCACGTAGTATAGTGTCAGCCAATGGTGTTTTCACGCGCGGGGTCATCGGTTTTTGGCACTTTTTTCAACTTTTAATGTTCATTTAAATAATATATTATTATATAATATAAATCATAAAAATAGTTTTATGTAATATCACTACATTATAAGTATAATCTAAAGTAATTGTCAAGTTTATTCACCGAAGCTTCGCTCAGAATCATTTTTGTAGAAAGAAATTAAATCATTTCTTTCAAATTCAATATATTCGTCATCATTATCCTACCCAACGTGTGATGTGCATTCCGGTTTTTTTACTTTATATTTAGAAATGTATAAATGAAAAAATTATTATATTATATTATTTCAATACATTTTTAGTTTAAGTCCATAAATAAAATATAAACTGTGTGTAATATATTTTATATTTAAATGAACAACCTATTATTTCAAAAATATTATCAGGTTTTTTTATTTATAGACAAATTATAGATAACTAGCTTACGTGCATCAACTATCGGGTACAACTCCTTTTAAGTCAGACTACTTGTGGGTTCAACACCTTTTGAGTCCGAAACCTTGAATTTGTAACTCGGTTTGAGTGTGACACCTTGTAAGTGTAACTTTTTTTGAGTACAACTCCTCATTAGTAGAATTATTTTTGAGTGTAATTCGTATACCTCGGTTTATGTTTTTTATCGATTTTAATTTATTAATTAATTAATTTAAAAAATTATTTCGCCTTCGGCGGAAACGGGCGTTCGCTTTCTAGAAGATAATCATTTACCACTAAAGTGGTATTTTCTATTTCTAAATAGACATTTTCTAAAATGAAACAATGAAATTATGAACTAGATATTTTTCTTGATATGGATGATAGGAAAGACAGCATTTTTTAACCTAGATAGTATAGGCACTTATTGGCTATCTATTTTTTTTAATATTTCCGAGAAAATCTATACAAAAACAACACCTACTTTCGTAAATGTGCCGCTACACCACAATATTAGATAGTTAGATACCTACATAGGTATATCTATAAAAAAATATTGTCATTAACCACCACTAATTTTTGTTGGCAGTTTATACAATCAGTATTGTAGTTCGAGTATTAAATTAAAATACCTACTAAACATTTAGTAAAAAAAAAAAAATCAATTGGGGACGGATGACATTCTTGGTACTCTTTTTAAGGTAGGTGATTTACCACCTGATTTACAAGTTATTTTATTAGGATAAAATAGTGAATAGAAAGTAACTAAAACGTTTTTATTTATTTTTTCACAATCATTTAAGTATATATATATAAAATATTAATAAGCTGAAATAAAGTAGATTAAGATTTATATCTTCGATCAAATTTGTGGCACAATCGTAGCTATTATTGCTAAGATAAATGGAATTTTATTGGTCAAAAACGAAAAATCGCTTTCCTGAAAATTTATAAATATAGTAAAGACGATTTTTATTCTAAGACCACGTATTGTCAATGTTTTTTTTAATTTAAAAATAATGTTTCCAATTAATTTCTCGTAAATTTCACATAAGAATTTATGTCCAACTTAAAAATTTTGTACGCTTTGGAATAATTAATTTACAACTAAAATAATAAATTATTGTTTTAATATTTTATTTTTATTAATATAAAATATATTAGGTATTTGTATTATATGTATATATTTATTTATTTATAATGTATTTTGCGTTCGAATATTGAAACAAAATTGTAGTGTTATTTAATTGTGTTCCTTCAAATTAAATTAAAACAATTCATTTTTGTAGGCATAAATGTTCTTTCGTCTATAGATTTTAGTATATTGTTGATGACAGTATCATAATGGATTGGGGTACTAGGATTAATGATATGGTCAAATTATTATTTTTAAAAATGTCAATAAAACAAATGTTTCTCTGAATAACTCTTATGTTTCCTCGGCAGTCTAGTCAATCTGAAATGCTTATTTTTACCGATAGATGGCAGCAAGATAATAGTATTTTTAATATCTTATTTAACCATAGGTACAATAAGATACGAACAATATAATATAGGAACACGTACGTAAGTACTTATTTTATTCATTTCAACTTTAGTTTGTTAATAAATGAAAATGCCATCAATCAAGAAATATGTACCATTGTACAGTCCCGTATACTTGGTATATTACATGGATAAAACAATAATATGGATATTTTACAGTATATCTGATAAATTTTAATGTGAAAAACGAAATTTATTTTGAGAAAAAACAGTAACTTTTTTTTATATCTAATTTTGGTATACTTGTATAACATACAATAATAATATTATATTAGAATATATGTAATCAGTAAATTAGAAACTTTGGTTAATTATTTTTACGTAGGTATTTAAAATAATTTCTAGTTAACAAGGTCCTAAATTTGATTAAATTTTGTAAAATGCATAACAATCTGGTTCTCAAATAGAAATTATTTCAATTGTTATAACTTATAATAATTATAAATATGTTAAACTAAAATATTATATGATTATATTAAACTGAATTTAGTCTATGAATAGAAAAAAAATTTATAAAAACTAAATTAAATTAAAACATAACCATACTTATTTGAGTTTCTATATTTGCAAAAATTGACGTATTTTTTTAAGTTGGATATTAAAATGAAAAATATAAAAATTTAAACAAACTAAAATAAGTACCTATACTTTATATTATTTATAATAAAGAGTCTAGTTTATTGGTTTTAAATAAACCAATAAAACATCTAAAACTAAGAACGACTCTTTCTTAGAAAATTAATAATCTAACAACGAACTGAATATATTTATTTTATTTAATATATTAGGTACCTTTAAAATATACCAATTTAAATTTTTTTTTTTATTATATTTAAATCATACATAATTATATTTTTATTTGTTTTCAAATTCGTATTTATATTTTTCTGTTCTTTTGTTCGTCAAATTTTAAAAAGTTAGAATTCTTGGAAATACTTATTAGAAATTGCACATATTGTGTTTTGTTATATTCTCCAATAAATATAACTAAACTATAAGTAAATCATTAATTTTAAACTGAAGTAAAATAATGTTTGCTGTGTAATACTCATTAAATGTAGTTAAAATACAAATTTATGCAAGATGATTTTTTTATCATTTGAAAAATTATAAAATCTGCAAGATAAAAATTATTAGTTATAAATGACTTTAAAATAATAAGTAATCATGTGTATAAAATGGATTTAAACATGTATAAAGAATAAATGTCAATTAAATGGACATTTGACTTTGTCTAATTATTTATGGATGATAATATCAAATCTTTTAAATGCGAACTATAAAAAAATAATTTAAAATTTTGTCTTTTTGTCTATATGTGTATTCATCCGTAAAGTACCTAGTACCTGTTACTTTTAAAATGGTCAACATATTTATTAGAGAAAATAGTATACTATCTATCTGTATTTAATTTCCAACGTTATTTATCGTTGGTGTAATAGTGTTAGATAAAGCTTTTTTTTAGTTTAAAAAAATTAATCATAGGAAAATTAATACTCATAATGAAATCAGAACTATTTTCAGTTGTTTTTCAGACTCCTTATATTACATTTCACCCATTGAAACAATTATTTTTAAGACTGAAAAAGGTTTTAAAATCATTACTAAATTATGATATTTTTATATAAATTATTAATAATTATAAAAAACCAGAAACTGTTACATATATAATTAATGTATACATATTTTATCCACTAATAAAACATTTATAATTTTTTGTTTGATAATATATAAAATGCCGTTTTTGTTAAACGGTTTTTGAGAATTTAATTTCTATTAAATGTTATTATTTTGTTTAAAAATATGTACAATTAAATATAAAATACATATATCTATATATATGTAAATTAATAAATTTTCAACTTTAGTTAATCTATTGGATTAGTATTACTAATTATTTCTAGTCAATTAGTTCTTAAATGTTCTCAAAATATATATAGCCCAGTCAATGGGGAACCAAAATGGGCTTTAACTTACAAAAAATCATAAAGTTTTGAAACTGGGGGAAAAAGTTTTGTCTTGGGGCACTGATTAACGAAAAAAAGTCGACATCGATAAGAAGTCCGGAATAAATGCTTTTTCGAAGTCAAAGGTAAAAAAAAATGACCTTTGAGTGATTATCTCATTTTATATTAGTCTTACAACAATCTATAATAAAGGTAAAATACATTTTCTGTTTACTAGTGACCATTTTTGCGGTACAAGACTTGTCACAAATGACCATTTTTTGAAAATGTTGAAAAAAAAAGCCTTTTTGTAAATATCTTACTTTCTATTAGTCACACGATAAAAAGTCAGAAAAAATGTTGTAGAGAAAGGAATTTTCTATAAAATAATGTATTTTATTATATACAAACAACCGTTTTGAACCGTTTTATGACTTGATATTTCAACCCATAAAAATACAATAATATACCCTGGTATAGCATGGGAGGGATAAAATTCTTTTTAAAAAAGGTTAAGGAATGAGCGACAAAATTATCAGAGAATATAACCTAATAATAAAAAAAAATCCGCCCACCACCTATTTATAAATTATATATATATATTATAATATAATAAAATTACTTAAATAAAAAATTTTCATCGTTTAATTATCTTAAATTTTTGTTATTACACATTTTTGTCTAGATGCAAAGGTTAGGTTACAAAATGAGTCTCAAATCATCCTCTTTGCAAAACAATTAAGCCTTTTTTCTATTATTTACCCGTCGCTTATTGGAAATGCTTCAATAGTCTTTTTAAAGTATTTTTAAGTACCTAGCTAAGAAGTTTTACTCTAGATATGTACATCAAAACTTTACAAAAAGGCTATTTGTATTGTGTATAAAAACTGTTTATGCAAATAATGGTTAAAAATGAGTCTGTAAAAGAAAAATAGCCTTTGAGTAGATATCTCGCTTTTTATTGGTCGTGCGATAAAAAGTTTCAAATAAAAATTGTAAAGGAGAAAATGCTCTTAAAAAATATATATATATTGTTTATGTACAAGTAACTTTAATCGTAGTACACGGCTTTTAATAAAACCGTTTTTAAAAGAGATTTTATAACACGAAAAATAATAAATAATTTGCCTTTGAATCCAAGCAAATATTATTATTTGTGACTTTTTTTTATAGAAACGTTACTTCAAAACCTATACATTTGACGTATGGGGAAGGAATTTTCTTATTTTAGTCATTTTGGTGACTTTAGAGACATTTTCAATTATTGTTTTTTTCTGTGCGTGGCAATAACACAGTCAAATTTGACAAAAGAATAGCTATATTTTGAAAATATCGGGATCAAACTCAATTTTGGTATACACTTTAATTATATCATTATAAATAACATGTAAAACGTTGCCACCGATAACGCGTCCGAATCAAAGGTTTTTTCGAAGTCAAAAATCACAAATATAGATTTTTCGTGAATATCTCGCTTCTTAATGGTCGCACGACAAAAAGTTAAATACGGAATTTTTTCCTCTACAACTTTAGTTCTTATACTTTTTTTCATAAAACCAATAAAATGCGAGATATTCACTCAAAGGCCATTTTTTTAAACCGAAATACCATGTTTTTCAAAAAATTTCCGTTTTCAGAGTGGTATACCGCGAAAACGACCTATAACTAAAACCGCGCTATACCAGGGTGCTTAATGAGCCTATATTATTGTCTATATTTTATAGGTTGAAATATCAAAAGTCGTAAAACGGTTCAAAACGGTTGTATGTATATAAAAAAAATACATCATTTTATAAAAAATTTCTTTCTCTACAACTTTTTATTGTATGACGAATAGAAAGTAAGATATTTACGAAAAGGCTTTTTTTTCAAAATTTTCAAAAATTGGTAATTTGTGGCAAGTCTTGTACCGCAAAAATGGTCACTAGTAAACAGAAAATGTATTTTACCTTTATTATAGATAATTATCTCTTCTATAAATTTTATTTGAAACATTTTGTCATAAGACTAATATAAAACGTGATAAAATCTCAAAGGTCATTTTTTTTACCTTTGACTTCGAAAAAGCATTTATTCCGGACCTCATATCGATGGCGACTTTTTTTTCGTTAATCAGTGCCCCAAGAAAAAACTTTTTCCCGAGTTTCAAAACTTAATGACTTTTTTTTAATTCAAACACCCCATTGAACGGACTAATAATATTAAATATATTATGGTAATGTTGTTTGTTTAAACTGGATAATATTTAAATTGTAACTTATAATCAGTGTTAAAAAGATTTTGTAATTTTGAAATTAAATTTTTTTTAATTTGCTTACGAGACGATTTCAAAACTATTCGGACTATTCAAAACACGGCAGAAAAGACCATACCCATTTTCAATACTATGCATCATGGAATTTACGAAATAATTTAAAATTTATTAATGTAATTCTGTAGTTATAAATTATTATAATAATATGTATAATATATGATGTGGTCCATTTATTATGTGGCAAAATTTCAATAATAATAATTATAGAGGTAACATATAGGTATATTTTCAATTTAAAATATTTTGTTTCAAAATTCTAAGTTTAACCACCACTATTTAGTTAATCATAAATGTGTTTTCTCGCCAATAGATGGCAGTAGAATATTGTTATTTTTATTATTACAGTTAAAACATCGTTTTTGTGAATAATAATAATTTCTATTAGCCATTAGGCGTTACTCATTACTAATAAGATACTCGTTTTGCTGTCTTAGTGATGTAAAATGATTATGAAGTACATATTTTTTTTTTTTGGCAGCCTTGTAAAATATTCGAATATATAAGTATAAAGTTATTAAAATACTTTACCATATACATTCTGTACAATATAAATATTTTTCAAACATTAATAATTTATCTTCAAATCATTCATTACCTTTGAAAATTTTTTTTATATGAATTTCAAGGCTTTTTTTCATGTTTTTAGGGGGAAATACTATTAAAATATTTACAGATACGAAACCATTTATTTATTTAAAAAGTGTTTTACAAAAACATTTATACATACATTTTTAAAAATGATTTCATACCTTGAACAAAAACACTTCGGTATAGGTAGTGTATCTAAATATCATGTGCATATTATTATACATATATACGTATATACAATATATTATATAAATGAGTATATTTATTTATTTTTTTATTTATTCTTATATACTCGTATTGAGGCGTTTTAGTTTCCAATTATTATTCTGTCACGAATAAATAACTTAATATTGCATAGTGAACAAATACTTCATAAAATATACGAAAATCATGTAGGTATATTTGTACCTATATAATCAATATAATGTAAAAATATAAAGAATGAATTAAACCCGACCGTACTTATAATTACTAAAACAAAATGGAACAAACAATATATTAAAAGTACGCTAAAATAAATTCGTTCTTAAGTGTGACCTATAAGTCCCGTAACACCCTAAGTATCACCGTAACAAACCTATATTTCTGTATAAGGATTTTGATCCATATACAGTTATCTTTAAAATAATAATAATAGTAATCTTAATTATCTTTAGAATTTTTCAATTTATGGTAAAATTTAAACCTATTTAATACTTATTTAATTAAAATGAATTATTTTATGTAAATAAAGTTAATATTTTTGAAAACTTTGAAATATCCATTTTAATTGCTTTATTTTTGTATTAAATTATTTTTTAAATTATTTAAATTGAGTATAATTTACCAAGTAATCTACGAAAATACCTACCTATTAGTGAAACATTAAGTATAATTTAAAACTAATTTAACTTTTGGAAACAATAATTCCAAAATAAATAATTTATTTTTCCGTGTTAAAATTAAATTTGATTTAGATAAATACGCTCATTATTTAATATAAAGAAAATAAAATACGTAATCTGCAACTTTGTCTATACGCAATGTTTATTAAATTTGAATAGGTACCTAATCAGAGTTTTTATGGATAATTAAAATATTGGTTTTCTATGGAGACTAGAGATACTTTGGCTAATTCTAGGCTAAAATAGCAAAAACGTAAATACGGTATAAAGTAGAATAATATTTAAAATTAAATATAATAAATTTAGACTATAGTAAAATTAATACATATTATATACACAATTATATCGAAATATGGGATAAAAATGTTTGATGATCGGTTTGTATTTCTTTACGATTTATCAATAATTTAATAAATATAATTTTCTTTATATTTTAAGTGATGTTTTAATTTGAAAAATAATGTAGGTATGCGTTTTTTAACGTCGCATATAAAAAACTGTAGTATCTAATATAGAATCTAATATACATTTGGACGTCGTTTTCCAGCCAAGACTCGATTGTTGTTGATAACACCAATAGTTTGTAAAAATGTTAAATATTATAAATCAACATCTGTACGAGTTTTATTGACTATATGATGTTGTTAAAATAATAATAGATGATGTTTAAATTCAAGTAATTTTTATTGTTATTAAGAATTTTGTTCGTTGTAAAATTAACAACAATGATGTATAATTTAATAATAAATAAATTTAATTTAATTAACCACACATTGGTCGTTGGAAGTAATACTTTTTTATGTTATAATAGTAAACTGGTAATGTTATTAAAAAATATTGTTAGATATAATACATTTATTAAATGTTAATTTCGGATAATTTTTACTCTTTTATTTAAATTTTTGAAATACTCAATATTACTAAAACTTTGATTGGACTTGAAACAATTTTTAATTTCATAAATGTACAAATAGATATAGTTTTTGGTAAATATTTTGTGTATTAGGTAAGTAGATAACTAGCTAAAGTGCAACACCTACCGGGTGCAACTCCTTGTAAGTGCAACTCCTTTTAAGTCAGACTACTTGTAAGTTCAACACCTATTGAGACCGAAACTTTGCAATTGCAAATTTTTTTTTAGTACAACATCTCATTAGAAGAATTACTTTCGAGTGCAATTCGTATACCTCAGTTTATATATTTTATCGGAAACAATATTATTAATTAATTTTAAAAATATTCCGCCTATGGCGGAAACTGGCGTTCGCTTTCTAGAAGATAATCGTTCACTCCTAAAATGTTTCCGACAAATAGGTGGACAAAAAAATTCGAAAATTGATCGAATTTACTATTCTCGGATTTTTATTAGTCGTTCACTCCTAAAGTGTAAACTGTTGACAAAATAAGTAATCCAAAAATTGATCGAATTTACTATTCTCGGATTTTTATAAGAACTCGAACCTCGCTACTCTCGGTTCTCGCCTGAGTGTAACAGGTTTTACACATCACTTTAAATTTGATCAACATTTTAAGAAATATTTACCGTTAAATATAATAGGTATGGGTATAAAATAAAAATGAATAATAATTTTATATAATAGGTACCTTTTATATTATAGTTTTATACAACCATTGTCGTAAAAAGAAGTCCGATTAAACACATACCTATTATAATTTAATTAAAATTGTAAAAAATACTACGGAAATCCAACAATTTGAAATTCATTACTATGAGATATAAAAATTGTGGTATATGTGCCTACCAATTTTATAAATCCACGGGACAGATACAATAAATACGGACTCGTCACATGGTATTATATATATGACTAATAATTTCAATTCAATTAAATAAAATAGGTAGGTACATAATTTAACAAACGAAAAAAAAATGATAAGAAATATTAAATAATAAAAGTTATAATGATAAGAAAATATATTACGAATTCGGATATTGGATAAAAAAAAAATTGCGAAAAATAACAGTGGGTTTTGAACCGGCATACCCCGCATTAAAAATTCACTCTCACAGTCATTAAGCTACATAATCGACGATAAACCGTTTGAAAATTTTCGTATTTAAACTATTCAGATAACGGACGGTACTGTTACGTATATTTACAGATAAGATAATATTATAATACCTACGCACATAACAAAATAGATAGGTATGTCAACAACATTGTGATACGCACATCTCTATGAATTATCCCCACTTTTTACCGTGTATTAAGTTCTCCGCCTCTCATTGGTTACATATATCAAGCATACATTTCCAAGCTATCACCACAGAATTGAATGAAAAACGGAGAACCTAATACAAAAAGTGAAAAAGGAAAAGTGGGGATGCGCATATCGGACTAAAATTCGTATTATTGCTGACAATTGACATACCTATCTATTTTGTCATACCTACGCATATGTCGCCCCATCCAACCACGCGTTGCTGTTAAAATACGAAATACAACGCACACACAAACTTGTTCAGATGTGGACGCACCTTCCCTTTTGGTACTGGCGGGACGTTTGAGTCCCGGACACTTTAATTGGTAATAGAAAATAAATGCCTTTATATATTGGTATGTTCTGACCTGGCGGGACATCTGAGTCCCGGTCAAAATAGTAGGGGAAGGTCAAAAAAAAAAATTTTGAAAAAAATCAGAGACCTTAGTTGGACCACAATAAAAAATTCTGTCAAAAAAAAATTTTACTTTTTTCATTTTTTCCAATAACCGGACTCAAAGGGTTAATACAAAATAATAATAAAAACGGGAAAAAAATGCAAAAAAAGATTTACGGTATTATACCTATTAAAACGCAATTAACCAAAATAGGTAGGCACCTACACAATTTAACAAACAAAAAAGAAATATAAGGAATATTAAATAATAAAAATTATAACGATAAAAAAATATATTACGATTTGGGATATTATCCGTCAAAACAATGGGGAAAAAAAACTTGAAAAAATGCAAAAAAAAGATCGTACGAACTCGCGCGGCACGGGCATTCGTCAGTCAGGATCGCGGCGACAGCACCGTGTCTCCGTATACTTTGGGTACCTACCCTAACGAGGGGACTAGGGCTTGAACCCAAGACCTATTGCGTCATAACGCTAATTCCAATCGAGCGACTCTTCTAACCGACATGAAAAACACTACGAAATTTGTACCTAATATGTTGTATAACTAATACGGGAGGCTCGATTTTGTGACAATACCGTACGGGAACGCAAAATAACGTAATAAAAAGTCTGGCCCGGGGTTAAGGACGCCGAGAAACGCGAATCCGACGTCTGCGGCGTCGAAAAAGTCCGATTTTGAAAGTTCGGGGCTAATATTACGACGGTGCGGGAGAACGTTGAGCATGGGCGTAACTAGGATTAATAAGTTGGAGGGGCTTGAGTCCTACTATATAAAAATAATAACCCTCCCCTCCATTGAACTTAATAAAATTGTTAATTCAAATAATTAGTTACTAAAAAAATATT
>JAIPRL010011077.1:0-14205 GCA_025469235.1 Pemphigus obesinymphae
CAGTGTATATAGATATACATATACATATACATATACATATACATATACATATACATATACATATACATATACATATACATATACATATACATATACATATACATATACATACACATATACATATGCAATGTATAACTGTATACACTATATAAAAATATTCTATACACTGTATAAAAAATTAGTATGTTATTATGGTAACCATTATTTGTATACTGTATGAAAATATTCCATACACCGTATAAAAAAAATTTTTCTACCTTTATTAGGGTAAATATTCGGAAAATCAAAAGATGACCTGAATAGAGTACCATCTGGAACGAATTTCCTATCAGAAACCTCTCTTCCAAAAATTGCTTTAGGTATAATTTCTGGTCGAAATTCTGTTCCAGGATAGAAAAAAAAATAAACATCATTGTAAAAACAATACATTCTTGCTTCGCTCAGAATCTAAAAGAATGTTGATGGTCGATTTTCAAAATTTAAATACGTCTGAATAAATCATAGATTAAATATAACATTACATAATAAAGTAGATAATTTCAAGGCTCCATGATAATTATTTTCGAAATTACGGAGAAATAACTATACGCGATGTAGACAAAATTCAGTATTTAGCGGGATTTTTGTAATTTTTCGTTAGGTTAGGTTAGGTTAATAATATAATAAGTTAAGCAATTACGAGTTTTATGGCACAATGATGTGACAATGTAATTTTTAATTTACCATTTATTAATTTACTATTAATTTTATTCACATGAAATTTGTATTTTTATTAAATTGTTTTTATATACTTCTATCTAATAAAATAATATTGAGATAGGTAACTTACTTCTTGGAAATATAAATACTAAAAATAAATAGTACTATAGGTATACTTTTAAACTTAAGAACACTAAACACAATGTAATATAAAATATTATGTGATCTGTACTGTGACTACACTATAACACTATACCGAAAACTTCAAGCGCGTTTTCCACAGTCATAAATTAATATTGATATGGGGGTTTCATGTTGTCTATTTTCAAGATGACCTGGCTATGATACAATGCAAATTATGAATGAACAATAATATTGTTATATTACGAAGAAAGTGTAAAAATACAAAACACCATATTATATTGTATTTATATAAATGTATTCTGAATGTATGTTGCAATTGTTAAAACGGAAGTACCCCTATATGGATATTATATTCGTACACCTGTCAATTTCCACTATAAAATCTGGTGTGTATCAGCTCTCTATCGCTTTTAGACACCCTTACGAGTCACATCTCTGAAAGTTAATTTTTCCTTTTTTCATTCCTATTTTATAGTGCTGTACGCTGTATTGTATCTATTTTTTAATTTAATTTATATTCAACTCGGTTATATTCTAAGGAGTATTATATAGGCAATATATCGTACATGATAACATTTTATATATTATGATACTTTATTCTGTATTTAGTGTATAATGTATACCGTTATAAGCGATAGTGTCATTGTTGGAAATTCCGTATATTTACAGTCCGTACAATTGAAGGAACCGGTGCAATAACCAGGTATGTCCATTTTTTTTTTCAAAAATCCGATTTTTACATAGAAATGTTAAGAAAAAAATTCTCTATCGATCGGTGCAATAACCACATATGTCCGATGAATATCATGAAAAATATATTATAAAAACTATATTGACGTTACTGTTGGGTGCAATAACCAAATACGTCCGGACGTACCGAACGTATTATCATATATTATTTTATTTTCTCTCGGTGCAAGAACCAGGTATATCCGGACATAACTGGTTCTTGCACCAAACGGATGTACATAAGTTTTATTATTATATTCGGTGCAATAACAAGGTATTATATTTTTAGTTGATAATAATATTTTATTTTATTATTTTATATTTTATTACTTGAATACTTGAATAATAATATTACAGTAATATTGTATAACTTATTGTATCACTGTATGATAATGTGGTTATCATTTTATTTTATCAAATATTGATATTGTAACAAGATCTGATTAAAAATTCTTAATATTCTTAAATGATAATAATATGTGATATGTTAAACAAATGTTCCTAATTTTATATTTTAATATTTTATTACTAATAAATATATTTATAAACTAACTCAACAACTGATAAATATAACTGATATATTTTTTTGTTACTATTATAGATGGACAACTGTGTTAACCATACACTTGAATAAGATTAAGTGATAAATAATGTTATGTTTCTATTATTATTAAGTTTTTACAATACATATTACATAGGTATATTACAAAAATGTTAGAATACTTACTTAAATATTTGTTAAAAAAAATTATAATAATATTATTACAATAAATATAAGTTGAAAATTTAACACATAATATTATTTGTTGAAAAGTTTCACCAAAATTTATTTTCCGAAATTCGGTGCAATAACCAGTTACGATTTGGACATAACTTGTTAATGCACCGATTAAAAGTTGGCATTTTAGAAAATTTTGAAATAATTGAGATTTAAACCCAAATATTTAAACTATTTGTATTATATATATCATACTCAATGTACTGAAGCCTAAAAAATATAACATTTTAATATTTTCTAATAATGCATTAACAAAAAAACAGAAAGTTTGTTTTGTCTCCTGAAAAATTTCAAAATGTGGATGTACCTGGTTATTGCACCGGTGCCTTCAATTACGGTCCGCTTAATTTTTTTTCCGGATTTTTACGGTCCGTGCAATTACAGTTCGGAACTTTATGGCGCACCGTTCATTTTTAGACATGATTAAGTAACCATAACTTTTAGTTGTGCCAAACAAAAAATAAATGGTACAATAAGAGTATAAATTAACAATATATTTTTAGTATTCCTAATTTAATTGTTTTATTGGATTAAATATACATTTTATTGCTGATCCAACTTATATTATATTTCCAACAATATACCATATAGTTAAATTATTTTTTTCATTATTCTACTGGAATTTAAAGAAATTCCACATTTACATTTAAATATAAATACTCTATATTATTAATATTTGCTTACATACACAGAAAACTAATATTCGAATAAAGCAAAAAAAAACCTCTTAACCGCACGATTGAACGGCGTAAGGGGTTTCGCGAGGGAAAGAGTTTAGATCTAAAGACAATACGCCTTGCAGGAATGAATGCGTTCAAAAGTGTGCCCGTTTCACCCGTTCAATCACGCTCTCCTACGTGCCTACTTGCCGAATTTTTTTTTTCAATTATTAACAATATTATAACTTAATAATAATATATATATATATATATATAGTATTGAGAAAGTATTTTCAATTAAATTTTCCAAAGAACGAAATGAAAAAAGTTACCTAATATACACATGTGTATTATATACCTATATTTTGAATTAAAATTTAATTAAGAAATTTTGTTTGAAATTTAATTGAAAAAAATTGGACGGGACGGGTGGGGACCCAGCAGGTTTTTCAATTTGGGTATTAGTAGTCTACTTTGGTTCCTTCTAAACCCGCCACCCTTGCATCACTCTTGCCCCTTGCACCACTCTTGCCCCTTGCACCTCTACACTCCACCGCTACACTGCTGCACCACAGCCGCAGAGGCAGCACTCTGACGTCACCGCTACACTGCTGCACCGCAGCCGCAGCCGCAGCACCCTTGTATCTTATCACGTGTTCCTTATCTGTTGATAACAAGTTCTCCCGGTAATCTATTTTCTTATCAACTAAAAGAACAGAGTTAAAATGATTATAATTTAGTAATATTAACTAAAAGAATAGAGTCAAAGTTACTAAAATATTTTAGTTGACCATTTATACTTAAAACTAATCAACACATAGTTAAGTTTACTAGGGTTTTAGCAAAATATATTAATGTATGGTTTAAGTTAGTAAATGCACAGTTGAATTTACTATAATGTTAGTAAAAAGTACCTATATAATAATAACCTAGGTATAGTAATTATAGTAAATAATGCTTGATCTGGCTAAATAATATTTCTTTGTTTGGAAACTATTATTGCGTTTATGATTTTATACATTTATTGTTAAAAGTACACGCGGAATATTCCATATAAAATACCACAGAAAAGATCAAAACTACAAGGTATAGGTGTAATTAACAGTGAATCGCGTGCGACACGTGCCACTCGGATTGATGATATTCTAAATTCTTGTTATTACGTACTTTTTCGTCTACATTTCTAATTAACAGTGAATCACGTGCGGCACGTGTCAATCGGATTGACGATATTCTAGATTCTTGTTATTACTTTTTCGTCTACATTTCTATGAATTGTTCACACAATATTTCATCGAGGATGACAATTGTCATGATATTTGTTCAACCCATTATCTAACGTTTTATTTCGATTGTAGTCACCGAACAGAGAACATTGCAAGTTCAGAAATCTACGAGGACGGAGAACCTATATACCGAAACGAATAATAGGTATATACCTACGTGTAATATTAAGGTAAGTACCCTAATTATTTTGTACCTATACAAATATTTTAAGCCATTTTTATTTTTCCAATATTACAATTATTACTAACGTTTCATATAACAATTACAATTTTACCATTCACGAATTAAAATTTTTTTAATGCTGCAGAAAACGAAAAAAAATTTTCGGAAATTATTACCTATTAAAGTTAACATTTTTGAACGTGATGTAATCTTATATATAGCGTATTCTATGTATCTATATATCTATATAGGTACCTTATAATATCTATATACTTATTGTTTTTCCTATAGGTACCTTGTGATATTTCAGTGTTTTTTTTTAAATTTATTAAATAATATAGTAGGTATCTACCTACCTATGTATATATTATCTATCTACCTAATATATAACTAATTTTAAATATTGTTAACTGATAAATTAGTAGGTATAAATATAAATAATCAATATTTCAAACATAATACAATATAAAGTTAGGTATACCGATATTTAAATATTTTAAATCAAAACATATACAATTATAAACTATAGGTATAATTTGTGCATGCTGATGTAAAATAATTTTCGAATTAGGTAATTATAAAATAAATTAATATATATATTTAATTCCAAAAATATGTCAAAGTAATTTCTTCAGTTAATCATGGATGGTTGGATTTTCTATTGTAGGTAGGTATATTTGTTTTAGTTATTTATTAGATATAGGTAGGATAGTTTTAGTATCGAGTACCTATGTGGTTTAAAAAATATACAGACCGGGTATTGGAAACGAATATTACTTAATAATTAATATTACTAATTTTTTAGTGGGAAAAAATTCAACAATAAATTTGTATATTCCGAGTGGAGTGGAGAAGGCTTAATCGTTTTACAATGTTTATTTTTTTTTTCTGTAAACAACTTTTCGACTTGATCCATTCGGTACACGTGTATTTATTTTTTTTTTAGTAGTAAATTTTGTCAGAAGGTACCGTACTTCGAATTTTTTTATTTTTACAATTTTCAAAGGAAAGATACTACCTATACATACTTAAAATGTTTAATTCTCTAGAGGATTCCACACACCCGTTTTTTAAGGGGTTCTATATAGGCAATTTTTGTGAAATTTAAAAATAATCCTGTGTTAATGCTATTTTTTTAACGTTGTGTAATCATGACATTTGTTAAAAAACATGTTTACGCAAAATTAATTCGTAAAGTGATATAAGAGTTAAAAAAACGTATTACAAAATCGATAGAAATCGATATTTTGGAGTAAATTTCGTTTTAAATGTTGTACATTTATCATTTAGAAAAATAATTATTGTAATTTATAATAGTAAAAAAATTGAACTTTTAAAACTAATGACTAAAAAAAAATAAGTAAATTCAAAAAACTTAAACAAAGTTTAATTCATAATGTTGTTTTTTATTTATTTTGTATTATATGTTTTAACTTTTAAAATTACTTAATAAACCTTTTTTAACAATTTCACATTAATATGTTTTTACCGCTGAAAATTGTTGGGGATGTGTCATCTTAATATTTTGATGACTATGAATAGATACCTATATTTATTATATAACAATGACTAAAATGGGCACCACGGATTGTATTTGATTATATAGATAATACTTTTAAATAACTTCTTTATAGATTATTTTCAACGGTTACAATGGATATGTGGACTATATCTAAATTAGAAGAATGGGAAATGCCTGAACATATTATTGTTAAGTTTAAAGGTAAACTAATTTACTAAGTACCCACCTACCTATTTTTAATAATTATAAAGATGACTTAAAAAAAAATATTATATAGATTAAAAAATAAGTACACATTTTACTTAAATATTACCTAATATGTATCAGATAATATTTAAAATTACAAAAGATGTTTTTATTTAATTATAAAATGCTATTTTTAATTATTGGGGAAAGGATTCTACAGTCTACACTAATGACCATTTTAATATAAATTTTTTGAATATTTTAGAAGAAGAAATAGATAAAACTGCTTTTCTTACATTAACGGAAGAAATGTTAAAAAAATTAGTTCCTAAAATAGGGTTATGATCAAAATTTTATAGTAAATTATTAACGCTTAAAGAAAATGAAAATAAAACTGCAGAGAGTGGAACTATTTCACATGATGGATATAAATATGAGGTAATTATTTTTACTACCTACTCATTTCATAAACTAGTATTCAAACAATTTAATTATTTAACAAATAAGAGAAAAAAATTACTATCCTAATATAATTTGAAATAGGAACAACTACAAGACAACTACTTGTACAATAATATTGATTCATATGAAATTGTAGAATTGGAAAATATAGATATACAGGTAGACAAAGAAACTGTTATTAATAATAAGAATAGTGAAGACCAAGAAGGCCAAGAAATCCAGTTAAAAGTAATAACAATGAACTTTCTTACTTCATACTAATATAATATTTCTATACCTATTTAATTTGTAGTACCTACTACTTGCCTATTATAATTTTAAAGAATCGTAAACATCATAAAGTCCTTATAGGTACCAATGTAAAATAGGTAATTTATATCATATATGTTGTATATTAAATAATTTTATAAATGTGTACAATGATATAATTTATTTTTAATTTTATAAACCTCAATCACTTGTATGCATAATCACTTTATGTCGCACATAAACAATAATTGGTTTTCATGTGGTAGGTACATAAAGTTACTATTCATATAACTAGGCATAAGATTTCTAAGTATTAACTTTTTTTTTTAGACAACTATTAAAGATATTCTAAAAAAATATACAGATGGAAACATGATATTAGAATATTTCAATAATCATTCATCATTATCACATATCACATTCAATGAGAAACACACTGTCGGCAGTTATTATAAAACATGAACTAAAAGATTGTCTGTATGCTAAAATAACAAAAAATAGATTTATAGATTTAGCTAAAGGTATTCAGTAAATTATTTGTATTTTGTATAATTAGGCAATCAATTATACTGATAGGTATATATATTATATATTATTATTAGGTATTTTAAGGTAGACAAGTTGAGACAGGGAAGACAAAATAAAAAATTAGTGTATAAGAGGTGCATAGAAGTGTCTTCGATAGTAGACAATATTTGAGAGAATATATTGAGACAACTATGTTTTAAGGAGGAAAGATATATAGGTAAGTAATAAGATTAATAAAGGAAATTTATGTAAAGGGAAAAAGGAAGGCTATAAAAGAAGTGGTTGGAGGTGATGGTGATTGATATGAAGAGGGCTGGTGTGAGGATGCGGTGGCAGATTGAGTTAAGTGGAAATTGAGGAACTAGGGTAGCCTACCCCAAATAGTTGGAAGAGTAGGCAAAGGAGAAGTAGAAGATAATGCATATTACAATATGCATAGTGGTTAATTTTTTTTTTATAATTCATCTATATTACTTATTAGTTACGTCAAAATTTGAATATACTGTGACCCACCAGTTATATAAATTATATATATATATAAGTATTGAAGCTCTATTTTCAACTGAAACAGCGTGTACATATTTTATTCCTTATGATAAAAATGGATCAAAAGCAAATAAAGGGAAGCTGTATGATAAATACTGCAACATATGGAAAAAAATTAAAACAATTAACACAGCTCAGTTGCCTGTAGAAAATGCACCAGTTTTTATTGAGGATGAGAGTAATGATCAACACATTTTGCACTTATTTTATAAGCATATTAATCCAAAAATGTTTTTATTATAGAATTCCAAGATAAAATACTATGGTTACAAAATAATATAGAACCTAAAACAATAATTTGTGAATACTGGGAAAGTACGGCCATGGGGAGGCTTAGAAATAATAAAAGTACAGATAATCAAAACATTATAATATTATTTCCAAGTTTAAAAATCCATTGGGTCCTTATCTTGTTAGTCGTTTTTGAGTATATTTAAAATAATAAAATATTATTAATGATTATAGGTTTACTATAATAAATTAAATACCTACTTAATTTTACATTTTATAGATTGATTTAGATTTTAAGTATTTATTCCCTCATTCAGCGACTTCATTGTTGAATAAATTTGATTTATTTAAAGACAAATTAAAAAAATACATCAGCATGAATGACATTTTTAAACAAAATGATAATATAAATGAAATATTTAAAGAATTAATTGAACCCAGTAGAATAGGTTAGTAGTTAATTTATTACAATTATAATTAGAAGTTAAGAATTAGGTACCTACTTACTTACCTATTTGAATTATAAAATATTAATTATACCTATATTTTATGCATAGGTAATGATGATTTTGCCGCGTTACATTTAATTCCATATTTATTTTCTCCAGCAACAGTAAAAGTACAAAAATCATTAAATAAAAAATCTTGTTGGAAACTGTCCAAAGTTGAACAAGCATCTGCATTTATTAAGTTCATTACAGTAAGTAAATATAAAAATGTTATAGTTTATAAATAATACAAATATTTTTAATTTCATTTTGTAACATTCTATAATAACTGGTACCTTTGTGATTAAAATAATTTATCTAATAGTATCTACAATTAATAATAAAATGCACAAATAATACTTAGTAGTTAAAATTCAAAACGACAAACACTATAATAATTATAAAATATATACCTATACAATTATATTATGTTTTATATAATACCTGTGAAAATAATTAAAATTCAAAAATTTGATAATTAAATATTCATATCATAGATTCATAGAGTATTCCCTTATCTAATAAACATTTTCATTAATCTGTGCATGAACATTAGAGATAATGAATCTGTGATAGAATTATGAGAGATAAGGAGACTAAAATGACCCAACAAAAACCCCACAATTTTTCTGCCTCCAGTGGGCACGTTGTTCAAAAAGGTTATACTTTAATCACAGAATACCTGCTTTAATCCACGTATAATAAGGATTGAATACCTACGTGTTTTAAATATTTTCGAAATAAATATGCAATACTTTTAATTGTGACCTATTAATTATTATTTATTATGTACCTATATTAATATATTATGCGTTGTTAATTTTTTTTAAATATTTTGTTAATGAAAGTACCATTTTTATTTTATTTATTTATGAATTTAAAATGGTATTCAAATACGTTTTTTTTTATAACTTTAAGCCTTCGATTTTCGTTTTTTTTTTTGTTGTCATTATAAATTAAATTATGTTTTATTTATTTTAATTTTCATAAAATTATGAACAAGTATAAAATTATATTGGAATCAAGACACTACAGTGACTATTCACATTAGAATAAAAGTCTATAAGTGAATGACAAAAAATTATTAGTTATTTTAAAGTAATACCTATATGCCTATCAAATTAATCAATTTTTACCAAAAATAGCATGATTTCTAAAGTGACAGCAAAAATATAATAATCATAAAAAAATTTATACATGCCAGCTAACTTAGTTTAAGTAGATCTTTAGGTATATTTAAAGACCTTTCAAGAGGAGGTTTTCTCTTAATGTTATGCTCTGTTATAAAATAGTAATAAGATAGTAATAATAAAATAGTAGATTAGAAATTATAGATGGAACTGCTCTTGCTTTTAATTTAGTGTTTAGACATTTAGAATTTCATAGTTAAATCTCACATATTATGTGTATGTTAATATTTAAAATACACATTTATAAATAAATGTCAATGCATAACAAAACATATCAGAAAAAAATACAGTTATGTTACTTTACATCACATCATGAAAACCTAAACTATAGGATCTTGGATCATTTATAATCAAATATTCAAAATATTTATTATATCTGAATAATTATATAGATACTATTTGTGAAATAATTTTGTATGATTTTAGACTGTCAGTGACTTCAAAACTACAAAAAATAGTGTGGTGGACAAAGCTGTGGCTTATGGATTGACAGTACAGCCATATGTTATAATTGTTGGTCACGATTATAAAACGAGCACGCCTGCTAATTGTTATGTTATAATTGACCAAATCGAATTTAAGGTAGAAACTCCACTGAGTGGGCATTTGCTTTAAGGCATTTTTTACTTTAAATTATAAATATCCAGTAGAAGCCGAGCAAATTTGGTTATTTATCCAAACCTTTTTTTATGACATTAGTACTCCTTATGATAAAACTTACCAATCCATCAAAAACATCAAAAACGATTTAAGCAGATTATAGTTTAAAATTTAAATGATAAATTAATAAGTACTTAATAAAAAAAAAATAATAATTATACCAAAGTATAAAAATCAAAATATTTTTATGTGTACATGAACACTTAATATTAATAATTTACCTACCACCTAATGTACACATTTATTTTTATAAATTTTCTTATATAATATATTATATATTTATTTAATTTTTAGTAGTTTAGTGCACGTTAAAAATAAAATTACATAATAATATGTTATAGGTATAATAATTATATATAATATAATTATAATACATATACTTAGGTACCTATATATGTTTTGTTACAAAATTTTGTATATATGTTAAAATTTAGTTATAGGTTAAAATTGTTAAAATTATATAATTATATTTATATTAATCATCATACATTTTCTTACATAAATATTTAATATATAAATTGTTTAAATAACCATTAGGTAGAATTATATTAAAAAAACATTTTTTGGCTAATAAAACTATATATTATATAATTTTCTTAAGGTATTATTATAGTTTATTTTAAATTTTGTATAGGTGCTATATATATTATACATTCCAATGTGTTATAGGATAATAATATATTTTATTAATTAGTATATTATTTACATTGTAATTTTTAGCTTAATATAAAATGCCTATTTGCTGGATATGTGATTCTAATTTTGTAGAAACTAAATTTTTAATTTCACACTTAGATATTTTCCATGACAAAAATAGTATAACCGAATTTAAGTGTAAAGAACCAAATTGCTATCGTAATTTTAGTAATTTAAATACATTTAAAAGGCACCTTAATTTACATTATGGTAATTTCTCTTCTTGTGTTACTCTAGCAGCATCAAATTCAAGTAATAGTAGTAATTCAAATTTTCCTGAGATCAACAATAGTGTAACTAATTGTAGTAATCTGTTTACAGAAGAGTTTGATATAAATAATACAAAATGCACAGAAACAAATGATACCTTATACAATTTTAAAGAAATATTAAAACTAAATTCAATATTATTAGTTACTAAATGGTATGATGAGTCAGGAATTCCTAGAAATAAAGTCCAAGAGCTTTTAGATAACGTTCAATTATTTATTTACTCCACATTAACAGTATTAAAGAAAAAAATAGTTGATAATTTTAATTCATATAAGAATAATGATACCATAATTGAAATGTTTGATAGTATGCTTAATCCTTTTGAAAAAATTAACACAGAGTATAATTTATTAAAAACACTTGACAAAATGAATATCTTAATACGACCAAGTCTTATTATCATTGGACATAGATTAAACGATAAATTAAATAATGGCAGAGTCATTTTAGAATCAAAAGATGTAAATGTATACTTTATACCCTTGCGAGAAGTTTTAAAAAAAATTATGGAACATTCAAATTTATTTAATTTAATTATGACATATAGTAATAATTTAATGAATAAAGACAATAATAGTGTAGTATCAAATTTTATCCAATCTGAGAGATGGAAAGCAAAACTTTTGAATTATCCAAATAAAATAATTTTGCCTATATTTTTATATTATGACGATTTTGAAGTTAATGACCCATTGGGATCTCATGCTGGAAGTCAGAAACTTGGTGCTGTATACTTTTCAATTCCATGTATACCTCCAGAAATTGCTTCTTCCCTCAAATATATTTTTTTAGCATTATTATTTAAGACTGACGATAAAAGGGAATTTGGAAATAATCAGACTTTTAACAAATTAATTTCTGAATTAAATTATTTAGAAAATGTTGGAATTTCTATTAAAATTCAAAATAAAAGTTATCAAATTTATTTTTCTCTAGGTCTTATTTTGGGTGATAACCTAGGACTTCATTCAATATTGGGATTTTCAGAAAGCTTCACTACTAACTTTCCTTGCAGATTTTGTAAATTAACAAAAAATATATGTTATACAGCAACGACTCAATGTTCTAATTCTTTAAGAAATGTTCAAAATTATGAAAATGATGTTTTGACTAACAATGTTTCTTTAACGGGTATTAAAGAAAATTCAGTTTGGAATAATGTAAATTCTTTTCACATTACTGAAAATTTTGCGGTTGATATAATGCACGACTTATTTGAAGGTGTATGCAAATATGAAATATCTAGTATTTTATACAAAATGATAGTGGAGTTAAAATATTTTTCTCTTGAAACTTTAAATAATAAAATTGAATGTTTCAACTATGGTACTAACAGTATAAAAAATAGACCACCTTTAATAACTATGGCAACTTTAAAATTAAATACATTAAAAATGTCTGCAATTGAAACTTTATGTTTCATTAGGTATTTAGGTTTAATAATTGGAGAATTAGTCCCGGAAAATTCAGAATATTGGAGTTTATATATTCTACTAAAAAAAATTGTTAATATTGTTTTACAAAGAAATGTTTGTGAAGAGGATGCTTTATTACTATATAATTTAATAAGTGAACATCATGAGTTATATTTAAAACTATTTCGTGTGAACTTAAAACCTAAACATCATCATATGCTTCATTACCCTATGATACTTAAGAAATCTGGTCCTATTTCATTAATTTGGTCAATGCGATTTGAAGCAAAACATAAAATATTTAAAGACTTTGCTCGATCTACAACTTCTCGTAAAAATATTCCCTACACATTGTTGTTAAAACATCAATTAAAACTGACTTCGTGGTTCTTACTAAACGAAAAAATTTCTCTAAACTCTGTAAAAACTGGTAAAATAATTAAACTTTCAAAATTACAAGAACAAAATTATAATAAAATCAATTTTCATAAACCTACATATTTTAATAATTTTAATGCTGAATTGGTAACATTTGTTTCTTTTATTTATACTCATGGAAATACTTATAACACAAATAACACGTTTGTTGTTTTAAATGAAAACAAAGAAGTTAATATGCTTCCAATGTTTGGTTGTATTGAAAATGTATTTTTAAATGAAAAATATATACCTTATATAATATGTAAATTATATACAACATTATATTTTGATGATCATTATCAAGCCTATAACGTGCAACCATCTGACGAACAATTATTATGTATAGCCATTCATGATCTACCAATTGAATCCCCTACTACATGTATAATGTTGACAAATAATTTAAAATTTATCAACTTCACATAATATATATAATTTATTGTGGATATTGATTTTTTTTTATAACAAAATATAAAAAATGTACCTACCTTATACTATGTAGTACCTATGTTTTATTTATAGTATAGTAAGTTATTTATAGTAAGTTCAAAATGTATAAACAATATATATATTGTTTAATAATTATATTATATTTAATAAATAAATAAATTACATGTATAATTGTTTTCGTTATTTAATTCTTCCTTAATAATTTATTATTATATATATAAAGGTCTTCTTCTTCTCCTTCGCCTTCTCTCCCAACTATTTGGGGTCGGCCACCCTGGTCCTACACTTCCACTTAACTCTATCACCCGCATCTTCTTCACTTACTCCCACCTTTCTCATATCACTCGCCATTACATCCCCCCATCTCTTTTTCGGTCTTCCCCTCCCCCTTTTACCAACAACATGCATTTCCCTTACTAATCTTACTGCCT